>JAHKKF010494794.1:0-10850 GCA_019740295.1 Labeo calbasu | reverse complement strand
TTTTTTTTTTAAAAGTTAGAATTATGAGATATAAACTCAGAATTGCAAAAATAAAAGTCAGAATTCCGAGTTTATATCTCACAATTCTACCTTTTTTTCTCAGAAATGCGAGTTTATTCTGAGTTTATATCTCACAATTCTAAGTGGGAAAAAGCAAGATTTTTGGGGGGAGAAAGTCAGAATTGTGAGATATAAACTCAGAATTGCAAGAATAAAAGTCAGAGAAAAATTCTGAGAAAAAAAGTCACATTTTTAATTTTTTTTTTTAATTCTTTGGCTGGAAACAAGCTTCCATGTATGTCATAATACGGAAAAAACTGCCCTACTTTCTCCTCCTGACTAAATTGTATGCAGAGAAAAATAGAGAGTATCAAATCAACAAGTGATTTAGCAACTGTATTTTATACAGTGTTTTATACAAGTAGGTCCATTTTTGGCAGGCCTCGGTTATCTTCATTTTGTTTCCTCCACATGGAGTTGCGACAATGCAAGAAAAAAAGCTTCTTAACTTTTAAATCCAGTTTTTTGCACTTTTGGTGTTGTCGAATGCTAATTTTAGGACGAGCCAGCGAGACTTTTATTTTGTACATACAGTAATAGTAAGATGTCAGTACGCTGCAAATCACCAACCTAATAATAAGTAAAGAGTAATAATAAGGTTCACGTTGTGACAGATTGTGCCAGTTGTATGTGTGACACTGCTCCAGTTGTACTGACATTTCATCCCGACGAGTTCCTAGCATGGTTTGGACGAGGCACTACAGGCTGGCGGATACGTTTCTGTCCTGAGGTGACCCACATGATGTTATTTTCAGTCTAAACGTATTTAGCTCCTACCCATGGAGCTCATTCTACTTGGCAGTAAAATGTCTTGCTCATTGGCAGTTTCTTCTCTCCGTCCCAATAACTGAGGACCTTGTGTACATCTGTGTCACTGCAGTAGATAAAAACACTGCTGAGTTTACCCAAAATGCCCTCTGTTGATGGTCACCGTCAAGTTATTGCACTAAATAATCATAAGAAAACACTTTTGCAAACTAACCAATGGTGCTTATGTAATGTAATTTAATCCTATCAAAAGCCTTGCCGAGTCTTGAGTAACTCCACATTGTCCACAATAATAAAATTCTCATTGAATACAAACAGAAATTAATGTTTTATTAGAACATCACATTATGTAAGGAAATGGCCTAAGCAGATCATAAAAATCAAGTCAATGTGGTGTCAGTCAATCATTTATGAAATACTACTTACTAATCTGTCTTGAGTAAAGAACATTGCTCTTAAAGAGCTCAAAGTTTCACATGACTGTTGAATGAAAATGTCACCTTGGGTAGATTTAAGAGCATGACACAAGCAAAATGTCACATGGACCTGACAAGCATCTGAATTCTGCCCTTTCAGACTTGGCAACACCACAGTCATGCTCTGAAAGAACTGCCCCTAAATGCATTTCAAGATGCAAGGTGCCTTTGTGCCAAATAACATTTCATAAACCTATCTAAACATGCCAAAAACAGATACACCAATAATACACAGTTGCGATATGAGATGACCACTGAAAACAAAAATGTTATAAACAAAAAAAGTCTATTTACAACAAGAGATGATGGAAACCGCTAACAATTTTCTGGGCTAAAACCATTTACGCCACGTGTAACATAATTGTTCATTATTCTCTGAGGAAAATTTTGTATTTCTAATTCGAAACGCAACTCAGCTGACAATTTAAAGAGAAATTAAAATGTTGTTTTTGTTTATTTAACCTCCTGTTGTTTCAAACTCATATGCCTGTCTTTCTTCTCTAAAAACACAAAAGGAAATCATTTAGTGAATATCAGGGTGGGTGAATTAAATACAATAGAAGTGCATTGTGACTCATTTGAACATTTAATAAGGCACCCAAGAGTGTCAGCAAACGTTTCCACACAGCTAGCAGTATGATTCCCAAGAAAAATTTACTATGAGTCATGGTTTTCCAAGTAAACTTTACCACGAGTATTGAATTCATCCAATGTGATATTCATTCAGTTATCCTCTTTTGTGTTCTGCAAAAGAAATAAAGCCAGACAGGCTTGAAACAACATAAAGGTGAGGAAACAATGACAGAATGTTCATATTTGTGTTAAATATCCTTTTAACTTGCTTTAATGAGAGTACAAATGTGCCTGCCTCAATGCAAAATACCTTGTTAAAAAGTTGTGATTTTACTGGAATGGAACATTGAAAGTAAATTGACATCTATTTACAATTTACCAAAAAAAAAAAAAAATCTGGATATATATCCCAAAAGTATGAAAATAAAATAACAGTAAAGTAAAAAATTAGAAAAAATCTAAAATTACAAGATTAAAGTCGTAATATTTTGAGAATAAAGTCGAAATATTTTGAGAATAAAGTCAAAATATTTCAGGAATAAAGTCAAAATATTTCAAGAATAAAGTCAAAATATTTCAAGAATAAAGTCAAAATATTTCGCGAATAAAGTCGACATCTCAAGAATAAAGTCAAAATGTTTTGAGAATAAAGTCGAATTACAAGAAAAAATTCAAAATGATGAGAATAAAGTTGACATGTTTCCAGAATAGTCTAAATATTTTGAGAATGAAGTTGAAATGTTCCCAGAATAAAGTCGAATTTACGAGAATAAAATTGAAATGTTTCCAGAATAAAGTTGAAATTACGAGAATAAAGTCGAAATGTTTTCAGAACAAAGTCAAAATTACAAGAATAAAGTCGAAATCTTTCGATAATAAAGTTGAAATTATGAGAGTAAAGTCGAAATGTTTTCAGAATAAAGTCGAAATTATGAGAATAAAGTTGACATGTTTCCAGAATAGTCTAAATATTTTGAGAATAAAGTTGAAATGTTCCCAGAATAAAGTCGAATTTACGAGAATAAAGTCAAAATGTTTCCAGAATAAAGTTGAATTTACGAAAATAAAATTGAAATGTTTCCAGAATAAAGTTGAAATTACGAGAATAAAGTCGAAATGTTTTCAGAATAAAGTCAAAATTACAAGAATAAAGTCGAAATCTTTTGATAATAAAGTTGAAATTATGAGAGTAAAGTCAAATGTTTTCAGAATAAAGTCGAAATTATGAGAATAAAGTCGAAATTATGAGAATAAAGTTGAAATATTTCCAGAATAAAGTCAAAATATTTTGAGAATAAAGTCAAAATATTTCGCGAATAAAGTCAAAATATTTCGTGAATAAAGTCGACATCTCAAAAATAAAGTCAAAATGTTTTGAGAATAAAGTTGAATTACAAGAAAAAATTCAAAGTGATGAGAATAAAGTTGAAATGTTTCCAGAATAGTCTAAATATTTTGAGAATAAAGTTGAAATGTTTCCAGAATAAAGTCGAAATTATGAGAATAAAGTCAAAATGTTTCCAGAATAAAGTTGAATTTACGAGAATAAAGTCAAAATGTTTCCAGAATAAAGTTGAAATTACAAGAATAAAATTGAAATGTTTCCAGAATAAAGCTGAAATTACGAGAATAAAGTCGAAATGTTTTCAGAACAAAGTCAAAATTACAAGAGTAAAATCGAAATTATGAGAATAAAGTAAAAATGTTTTGAGAATAAAGTCAAAATATTTAGAGAATTAAATCGTAGTAATTAAAGTTATAATATTTAGAGAGTATAGCCTATATTGCATATTCAAATGGCCCGGATTGGGAGCACCGGGCGAAGTAGCCAGGCCACCGGAATTGATTTGAATATATGTGGGATTATTATCAAAAATCATACCATGTGTTATACTCGCAGGGACAGTATGCTTGGAAATAATATTTCAAATCTGTGATTGCATTCATTAGGCCTATTTGTAGTGCGCCAGCCACCCAATAATAGTAATAAGCTTTGTACTTTTTGTACTGTTGATATAAAACAAAGTCTTAGCTTTCAAAATTATTGTTACTAAAGTTATTGTTGTTTTTTCTTTCTTTTTTGTTTTTTTTTAAATCAAATGTAAATTCATGTCCCAGTCACGTTTTCTTGGTTAAATAAACATTACTTACACTATCAGAAAACACACGAACACAAGAGGCAGGATTTATCGTATGAATCAATCACAGCCGAACATAACCAGTCAAATCCAATTATATCACGATAGAGCCAATGTCTCCTCTCCTCATGACTTTCCCCCATTCATTCTCAGTTTCCCCCCACCAAATTCACCACATGCTTTAGGGAGTCTGTTAACACTCATTGGGCTCAGGAAAGGTGATTTCACCTGCTGGTGTCACTGTTTTATTCGATGTTTCTTTCGAAAATTCAGCAATTTATACATTTTTTAATGTTATATATTGCCGTTGTTCTATTTTTGTATTAAATTTTTTTTTCCTCATCCAATATTTTGAGGAGACACTGCCTCCCTTGGAGGAAACGCCCCTTGTATACATCTATTATCCACTAATATACCTGTCCATTTAAGACGCTATCCCTTCTTTCCTCTCGTTTGGAATCCTGAGTAGAAATGTCCACACAGATCCATTCCTAGGAAAACCCTTCATTTCCTTACGAGGTTTCCACATGTTCCCTGCGATGGCGTATTCCAGAGTCATTGTGCGATTCAGCGTGAACACAGAGTCCCCTCTCACTACAGCGGTAAACAGTGCCCCTTTACTATTGCCATAGTGCCCAGACATTGACGTCCATTGTCCAGTAGTGATGTTGTAGCAGTCCATCAAACAGCGCAGGAAGTCATCTTGGGGACCGTTGCGAATGACATAGAGGTTGTCCCGGTGGGCCACCATGCAGTGTCCATAGCTCTGGTGCTTCAGAAGTGTACTCACAAGAACCCACACATCCTCTTTTGGGATGTATTCATAGATTTCATTAGTCTCCATTGGCTTCCATAGACATACAAATACTCGACTCATGGCTTTGGTGCACGCAACCCCAGCGACGGGTCGAGGTAAAGATGCTGCAAAGCTCCACTTCTTTGTGGGAACATTATATATCTCAACTGAGGACATGGTGGTTCGCCCAGACTCTCCTCCGATGGCGTAGAGGCAATCTTCTAACCCAATTAGGGTGAAGTTGTACCGTGGCTGTCTAGGACCTGGCAGCAAACTCCAGGTGTTGGTAACAACATCATAGCAAAAGCTAGCATCAACAGGCCTCTTGTCAACACCGTGTACACCTCCAACAACATAGAGTCGGTTGTCCAAAACGGTCACACCAGCCAATGAGGTACTGGCCTCCATTGGCAAGGCAGTGAGGACCTTCCATTCTTCATCATCCTCATCAAGGTAACATACTGTCCTTGTGGCGGCAAGAGGAAGCTCATCTGCAGTGCAAGTGGAGTGTGAACCCACAGCCACGAATGCACTAGGATCCAAAGACTCTACATGTTCAGTCAGCTCCTGAGGAAGTTTCTTCAAGTCCTCTTGCAGGTCAAGGTACATATTGCGGATGAACTGAGCTGACTTCTCACGGAGTCCTAGTAAGCCATAGGTGGCCGAAGCTTGGTACATGAGCAGGCAGTTGTCGGAGTTGAGAAGATCCTGAAGATGCCTTGCAAGAGGTTCGGCCTGGAAGAAAGCAGCACATTCAATGGCTTCCAAAATCTCCTCGCCATTCAAAATGGGTCTCTCATCTCTGGCAACGGCCAGCATGATTAAAAACCCTTGAGCTTTGACGTTCCTCACGTGAATCTCTTCTTGATGGCACTCTACCATCCCGGATCTGTAAAGAGCTCTGAAGTATTCACATTCTCTTAGCAGTAGAGACTTGTTTGTTTTAAAGACACTGTCTCCAACTCTTACCTTGACAGTGTCCATGTCTAACAGCCTGCTTGATCAATGGTCACGTGCTGTTAGTTTATAAATACTGACAGTTATTTAAAACCCATTGTAAGACATTAAGCTTTAACAGTGAGCAGAATATCCAGAAAACTCTACCTTAGCCTGGCATTTACACCGAAATGTCCCTCACATGTCATTTAACAAAACTGTCCTCCCTCCAGCTGGCACATGATGCGCTGGGGTCCGGTTTTGTTACTAAGATAGGACTGCCTATAGATAGCAGCAGTGCCTCCTGACAGACATTAAACAGAAATGAGCAATGAGTTGAATGAGGAACAACATACTCATAACACTTTTAAGGTCAATGATATGAATTACACTGCGGCTGTGATTAATTGTGTGGATTGGTTGTTTGTTCTTGCTGGCGGCTGTGTCATTGTATCCAACAATTCAGTGAACTCAAGCTGCTAGATCTTTGAGTTTTATTAAAAGGGATGTTAGAAGTGCTTGCTAAGACCCAGTTTGTGATACAAATGTGAGTGACACCTCAAACTTTGTGGCTTGCGAATGGATATTGAAAGACATCAGATGAATGATAAAATAGATGTAAATCCCAACTTAAATAACACTGAAGGAGGGATCTGTGCCATATTGAGAGAATATCATAACCCAATTGTCCATCGCATTTTTATTCTAATTTTGGGATAGTGCAAACACCAAGATGCACATTCAAAATGCACAAAAACACTCTCTGAATTAAAAAAAGAAACAGAAAAATAAAAGATTACATTTGGTAAGAAGACAAACTACCATGTAAACTAAACAAATTTACCAAATAAATTCTTCGGTGCACATCAAAAGCAGTCTTGTGACTGAAACATTTGCTCAGATGACTCACGATTTACAAATTCGTTACCTTGTTTAAAATGTGCGCACAATTTACAAATTTGTTACGTCATTTTACGCAAATTTTGAGCACGAATTTGTCATTCGTTACCTCGTTTTAAGCACATTGTGCGCACAATTTACTAATTCGTTACCTCGTTTTAAGCACATTGTTCGCACAATTTACTAATTCGTTACCTTGTTTTAAATACGATGTGTGCGCAATTTAGTGATATGTTACCTTGTTTTAAGTTAACAGAATTTACAAATTTGTTACCTTGTTTAAAACACATTGTGCGCACAGTTTACAATTTGTTACCTCGCTTATGTTAATTTTGAGCATAATTTACTAATACCTCACTGTAAGCACATAAGCACAAATGACCTTGTTTTACAGTAATTGTGTGCATGATTTACAAATTCGTTACCTTGTTTGAAACATGCGCACAATTTACAAATTTGTTACGTCATTTTACGCAAATTTTGAGCACGAATTTGTCATTCGTTACCTCATTGTAAGCACGATTTACTAATTCGTTACCTTGTTTTAAGTACAATGTGTGCACAATTTAGTAATTTGTTACCTCGTTTTAAGTTAACAGAATTTACTGGTTCGTTACCTCATTGTAAGCACATGTACACACTTTATTAATGTTACCTCATTTTAAGCACATTGTGCGCATGATTTACTAATTTTGTTGTTTTAAAAAAAAAGGTGTCCACAATTTACAAATTCGTTACCTCGTTTTGAGTTAACATTGAGCACAATTTATTAATTTGTTACCTCATTTTAAGTTCATTTTGAGCACGATTTTGTCATTCGTTACATCATTTGTTACCTCATTTTAAGTTCATTTTGAGCACGATTTTGTCATTCGTTACATATTGTGCGCACAATTTACTAATTCGTTACCTTGTCTTAAGTAGATTTTTGGCACAATTTACTAATTTGTTACCTTGTTTTAAGTTAATTTTGAGCATGATTTACTAATTTGTTACTTAATTGTAAACACATTGTGCGTACTCTTTACTAATTCGTTACCTCGTTTTCAGCACATTGTGATTTACTAATTCGTTATCTTGTTTTAAGTACACTGGACGCACAATTTACCAATTTTTTTAACCTCATTTTTAGTTAATTTTGAGCATGATTTACTCATTTGTTGCCTCATTTTAAGCACATTGGCCAAATGATTTACCTCATTTTACATAAATTGTGACTACAATTTACTAATTCATAACCCATTTTTAAAGGGGTCATTGGATGCCCATTTTCCACACACTGATATGATTCCTTAGGGTCTTAATGAAAAGTCTATAACATGCTTTGGTTAAAAGTTCTCAATGTTAGTGTAAAAAACACCCTTTTTACCTTGTCAAAATCAGCTCTACAAAAATCAACCTGTTCTGGTCGATGTTGCTTTAAATGCTAATGAGCTCTGCTCGCCCCGCCCCTCTCTTCTCTCTGTGGAGTGACGAGCCTGTTTACTTTAGCTGCATTTAGCCCCGTTTAGCCAAAAAACTTGCTAACTAGCACGTTATTAGAAAAGGCGATTGCAAAAATTCATAAAAAACCCTTATACTCACTTCTAAGTGAAGCTGGATCACGAATGATTTGCACAAACATAGACGCATTTATGTAGATCTGTCCCTTCACAAACAAAAGTCATTCATTGCATCTTCAGCAGCTCTAATGTCGGGAGTAAATGACGACCATTATGTTCATTATTACATCCAACAACACCACATCTCAATCGCTTAGGAGCCATTCTTGTCTTACATCCCTGTTCCGGCATCAAAACAATGGCAGTCAGTCTGTTACAGCTCATTAGGGTGGGTCTTAGGTAAGACGTCATGTCAGTCAACTATCGTGGGAGCGGCCACTGACGGTGTGACACCACACAGACAAGATGCTGAGAAAGGCTTGATTTGAAAAAGGGGAAAGTATTTTTACAGATTAAATAAAAACCACTAGGTGGATTTTTATCATTATAGGGTGTTTGTGTACACACTGCCAACACACATTTATGTTCAAACAACATGTAAAAGTGAACTTTGCATCCGATAACCTCTTTAAACCACATTGTGCGCACAGTCATTCATTATGTCGTTTTAAGTTCATTCTGAGGTTGATTTACTAATTTGTTACCTGATTGTAAGCACATTGTCCGCACAATTTACTAATTTGTTACCTTGTTTTAAGTAAATTTCGACCACAGTTTTGTAATTCTTTACCTCATTGTAAGCACATTGTGGGCACGATTTCCTGCGTCGTTACCTCATTTAAAGCACATTATACGCAAAATTTACTTATTTGTTGGCTCGTTTTAAACACGTTGGGCGCACAATTTAGTAATCCGTGTGCACCTTTTAGGCCAATAATTTGTTGAAACATTTGTGAATAGCCTATTGCACCCTCTTAGAGAACAGGCTTCACACCCATTACAGTGCTGTCATACTTTATTCATAAAAGCAGCAATAATTTTCTCACTAAGGAAAAAGGAAAATGAGTGTAGTGAACAATGAGTAACAAAGTAGTTAATCATGCTCACGATTTACTTAAAATGAGAGAACAAATTAGTAAATTGTGCTGACGTATTAGTAAATTGTGGGAATTAGTTGTTAATTCGTGGCCACAGACATGTCATGTCCAGGGCTCCGTATTAATAAACTAATTAATTTTTAAAAAAACTAATGAAAATTTTTAATTCAGCTAACTTTGCTATAGCGATGCCATCTTGATCTCTTTATCAGAACAGTTCAACATTGATGTTTTGTTGAGGTTTAGCTCTGTATCACAGCAGATCAGACACAGCAGAATACATCCCAACATGGGTCCACTCTCCGCTTTAATAAAAGGTAATTAACCCTCCTGCAGTGCGAGTTATGAGGTAATTGCAGGTCAGTGGCCATGCTGCGAAGCTTTCATATCTCTGTGAGAGATCAACCTGGGTTACCCAGAGTGCTCAGATTCATTATCTACACACACCTAGACACGGGGGCTGGCGGGCGCCCTCCTGGCATTACCATGGAAACCGCACCGTCTGACTCTGCCCTGTCTGTCTTGAGCGTCAAGAACCCAACCCCAATCTGCCTAAACGCTTATAGCACTAATAGTGGCTGCATGACTATTGAACTTTGACACACACGGGACGCTGACTATAACCACACTCACGTGTCCCAGTCCTCCTCAGCTGCTAAATTGCCACACGTGATGAAGACAGTGGAGACGCTTGAACTACGCCCTTTGTTACTGATTCAACCGCTGGTGTTGAAAATGATTTATACAATGGACAAGCCTGGCTGCAAAAGACGCGATTAGAAACAGAGTCTAAAATTAACCACACATGCTTCAACAAATGTAAGCCCAAAGTATGATAACATATTAGTGAAACAAAGGGAACAGCTTGATTTCTAACCATAACAAGTGAAAAGGTCAGCATGTGTTTATGTTCCCTGTTGCTGAGTCATGGCAAGCCATGTGCTGGACCATGTGATCTCTTTGTTTTGATCATGTGATGGCAAATCCAGTGGGAGCAGGGCTAGGTAACAGGTTTCGGGGAGGATTGTGTTCAGTGTTGTAACCTCATTGTGTAAGTTGGCTATTATGAAAGCCTGCAGCAAATGTACCAGACTGATCCAGAAAATTCCAATTCTGCTGTTTATTCCCTTTTTCTCTCACATGTGCGAGATTTAAAGGGATATTTCACACAAAAATGAACATTCTGTCATCATTTTCTCACCCGTATGACTCACACTGTAAAAAAAAAATCCTTAAAATTTACGATAAAGAAAACAGCAGCTGTGGTTGCTGGAATTTTACTGTAAAAAAATAGGGTTGCAGCATTTTAGGTTTTACAGTTTTAACTTAAATTTACAGTTAAGTACCGTTTGTACCTTTGTAATACACTGATAATCACCAAATGCAGGTGGTGATGTGAAAGTCAAATGATTTACCAAAGCCCATCACAGACAATCATAATAAAATATATATATAGAAGGTGCACAGTGTCATTCACACAAACAATAAACACCATCATGGTAACACACATAAAACTGAAATAATGCAATAAACATTCATTTAATAACATTAGATGTAACATACATATGGAAGCCTGTTTCCGCCAGGTAATTGCAATTGCATAATTCTTCTGAGACTTTTTTCTAGGAATTTCGAGTTTAAATCACGCAATTCTGACTTTTTTT
>JAHKKF010494793.1:0-12658 GCA_019740295.1 Labeo calbasu | reverse complement strand
TAGAGAAAAACATTTATTTCATAATGAGATTTTCCCCCTGCTTTCCATTGTTTTACTTCAATGATAGGTTAGAATTTTGTGAATGTTTTGAATAAAAGTTTAAAAAGATAAACAATGCAGATTTATTTTCACAGCCACCTTTGCTCATATTTACCAAGGGTGCCAATATTAGTGGAGGGCACTGTATTTGTGAGCAATGTTCATTTTTACAGCAAATTTTGATTTAGCAATTTTTCAAATCAAATTTTTCATTCAGTCAAGAGCAGTGAGTAATTTTCTGTCTTTCTTTTGTTGCTTGATTAACATCAGTGCTACAGACAATAGGAACTAAATTAGGCTGCTGTCCCTTTAAAACCGAATGCACAGCTGCAATGTACTGATACGTGTCCGATATTCTCCCAACTGTTTACGTTCACATAAGACGTTACCTGGTGTGTTTGCATGCTTACTCGTCAAAACGGACAATTTGACATCATTTTGTGTATATTTCTCCGTTTATGAGATGTGAAAGAGTACTTGTGTGCTGTGTGAGAGGCACTGCTTCTGTGTCTGCGCTCAGAAAACCAGACCGAATTGAGTTCTGTTTTGCGTCGTCAAATTGATCCATATGTCTGCTGTTTTCTTACTCCCAGATATTGTCATTTTTAAACGTTTTATGAAAAGTGGAGCAAATGTATGCTAGCTTATGTCCCGACGGATAGATCAATAGGCCATTTTACAGTTCAAATGTACGCATCTGACCTCCTAACCACGCAGCAGATTCGTTCTGAGTGAATCTCTTCCTATATCGTCCCTCCCTAACGAAATTAACACTGTTTGTGAGTCCTGCAAAGTGGATTTAAAGTTCTTGGTTTCAAATGTTTATGACAGGTCAAATGTGTGGAGATCACTGTGCTGATGTACGTCAGAACTAACCTTCTGTATATGTATGTTTGTGTATCCAGGAGGTTTCTCCATGGTGTTTCTGGCCCGCACACATAGTGGAGTAAGATGTGCCCTGAAAAGGATGTACGTGAACAATGTCCACGATCTGAACATCTTCAAGCGGGAGATCACAATCATGGTGAGTCAAGCTGGGGTGTGTTTTTTGGGTGAGTACATCAGTGCATCACATTTACAAAATCTTTTTTATGTCCCCCCAGAAAGAGTTATCGGGACACAAGAACATTGTGCGGTATCTGGACTCAACCACGAATGCGGTTGGAGACAGTGTATGGGAGGTTCTGATTCTGATGGAATATTGCAAGGGTAATACAGCTTTGAACTTAACTATGTTCTAAACATTACACACACTAAACATTATCTCTGTGTGATTTTAAAATTCCTAAAATACAAGTTCATACTTGCATCACAGTACGTTCCTCTGACTGTAAAAACATTTGTTGTTTGATGTTAATTATCTTAAAGTGAAACACCTTGACATATGCAACAACTTGAAGAGTGCAACTGTAAATGATCAAATAAATGTTTAAACTTGTTTACTCTGATTTTCACATACTTTTTAGACGCTGCTGTTTTAACAGAGCTGAACATCCTGAATTACCAGTATTTCTGATTAAGAGCCAGTACTTAGTTTGCAGTTTTACTAGCCAACTGAATTGCAGCCAATTGATCAAGCTGTTGCTACTGTCCAAAAAAACTAAAAGTATTATATTTACGTTTAATCATTTAGCAGATGCTTTTACCCAAAGCGACATCAAAATATGAGCTCATACAAAGTATTAATCAATACGATGCTAGTATATAAATAATACTAAAATAACATTGAACAAATCTGGATTTAATGTATTACCTCAAGCCCTTGGGATTTTTCCCTTCCAATCTCAGGATATCCCTAATCTAATCCTGCTTTGTTTGTTGACTGAATTAATGTGTTTTTGCCATCTAGCTGGTCAGGTGGTGAAGCAGATGAACCAACGGCTGCATGTAGGATTCACAGAAGCAGAGGTGCTTAACATATTCTGTGATGCCTGTGAAGCTGTTGCCAGACTCCACCAGTGTAAAACGCCAATCATTCACAGAGACCTAAAGGTACAGTAGAGAAAATGCTTTGCTAAGACAACCACAGGATATTTCTAAGCATTGATAATATAAACGAGTTGCAGGCAGTTTATTCCCAACCATTTAAATGGTTCACTAAAGATGTGAAGCTGTAGACGCAAGTACAGACGTGTCTGGCGTTTTCATCTGTGTGATTTCATATTTTTTGGAGAGCATGTATAAGGCACTCTGGCTGATCAGTCATTCTCTTTTGTCTGACTGTATTTGCCTAGCTGAAAGGGTAAATTGAGGACACTCCTTCAGTTTAGTTTAGGGAGCCATGTGCTGATCGCTTCAGTTCAACACAGTGATGCTAGACATGATCTCTCAAACCAATTACTCTGCTCACAAACGTTATTAATGGCAAGCATTAGCGAAACACAGGCAGAGACAGGCATGCTATGCTGTGTCTGTGAAAAACAGCAGTGCTTGAAAGAAGCAAGGCCGCCCTTTTGGCAGAAAAGTGTGGGAACAGGCCAGTGCTGCCATTTAAATGAACACTTTTCCCACCAGTCAAAACCAATCACAGTCTAAAATAATTGGGAAATTATTGAACACCGAAGTGGAAGAACTTTTTGTTTACTCCTTTGTCATAGAGGGATTTCCCCATGGAGGCTGTTGTTGTTTCATATACCATGAGGTGATGAGGAACACAAGAACAAAAAAAACATGTTAGTGTACTGTGTTAGTCAGTTCAAGTCTTGTAAGACATAAGATTTGTGTGGAAAATTTTGTTGGATATTTTTGTTCATATAATATTCTTTTGCTGTATAACCATGTTGACATGCAAGTATAATGTGCAGGATCTCATTGTTCTCTTCACCTCAAGAAGCATATGTTCTCTAGATACTTACTCAAGATGTTGCAAACTGACTAGTTGTAACCGGTTTACTTCCTCTTATTATGTATTTTAAGCATCAACCCCTTTAATCCCATGAGTTACATTTGTTACATTTAGCTTGAAGGTTCTGAAAGGTATTGATGTATTTTAAACATTAGAATGCAGATTGTATTTAATGTAAACATTTGGGTTTTTCATTTAGGGCCAATATTTGCCCTCTGGAACTGATTTCCAGGGGCATTTTTTTTTTTAACATTTGTAAGGGCAATTTTTATAATCCCCTTATTATTATAAAAAACATATGTTGTCTTTAACGTCAAATACTTAAATTTACCGAATTACTTTAATCAGTATTTTAAACTGTCAATAACAGTAGACAGTTTAATACAGAAAACTATATAAAAGGTTTTTGTTTTGTTTTGGGCATGTCACATTCTGGCTTCATAGACAAACATGTTGGCCCATGAGCAAGGTCTAGCACAAGTTATGGAAAAACTCTTGTTATAATCACTGAATCTATGAAATTAAAATTTTATTTGCATCATATTTCCACTGTGTTGTTTAGCGCCTCTGATTGGTGCTTTTTCAGTCTGATTAATCTAAGCTCCTCTGATTGGCCAATGCATTTCTAATCTCAACAGAAATGCATTTGATTTGCACTAAACAGTGCGTACAAGCAGTCTGATGCAGTGTGGGCAAATAGAAATTTAATTTAATGAATTGACATTTCATTCATTTTTATTTCATTTTTATTTTAATCATGACAGCCGTAATACTTTAATTATGCAGGGGCATTTTGTTGCCACTTTGTCTTGAATTTATGGAGCATTTTTGTTCATTTTGGTGGCATTTTTGCCACAAGCCCTTATTAATTTTCTGACCCTGGTTTGGGTGGAGTAAGAATGAAGTTTGTGCCTTTTAAAAATGGCTTTGTATAATATATGAAGTGTATAATATGTATATATAAAGTGTATAATATAATATATGAAGTGTATAATATGTATATATGAATATAAATTTCCTTCTTTCTGTCCTGCCTCTGTCACTTGACTGTTTGAGTTTTTAGTGGTTGGACCTATTAACAAAGATCACCACGTGTGTGTTGACAGGTAGAAAACATCCTTCTAAATGACCAGGGAAACTACGTTTTGTGTGACTTTGGAAGTGCCACACACAAAGTTCTGCTTCCACATAAAGATGGAATAACTGCGGTGGAGGATGAGATCAAGAAGTAAGAAATTCTGCAGAACAGAGTGGAGTTTTGAAACATAGCGGAATTTACAAATATGACTTTTCTGTAGAATTTTTGTGTTGTGAGTGTGTGTGTGTATGTTTACCTACACTGATTGTATAGTTTGGGAAAACATCAAGCACCATTACTGCTTACTATTACATAGCTCTGTGGACTCAAATGCAAATTTATTCCTGAGATGGCAAAGTTTCATTTTCAGCAACCATTACTCCAGTCTTCAGTGTCACATGATTCTTGAGAAATCATTCTAATATGCCAATTTAGTGCTGAAGAAACATTTCTTATTATCGATGTTGAAATGGTACTGCTTAATAATTTCATGGAAACCATGATTCATTTTTTGAGGTTTTGTTTAATAAATAGGAAGTTTAAAAGAACAGCTAAAAGGTATTCATTTCTTGGTAATACTTTAGTATAGGGACCAATTTACACTGTTAACACTGTTAATACTTATTAGCATGCATATTACTAGCATATTGGCTGTTTATTGGTACTCATAAAGCACATTCTGCATGACCATGTTTTATGTCCCTAATCCTACCCAATACCTAAACTTAAAGGGGTCATCGGATGCAAAGTTCACTTTTACATGTTGTTTGAACATAAATATGTGTTCGCGCTGTGTGTACACATCTACCCTATAATGATAATAATCCACCCAGTGGTTTTTAATTAATCTGTAAAAATAATTTCCCCTTTTTTAAATCAAGCCATTCTCAGCTTCTTGTCTGTGACGACACAGGCTGCTCCCACGATAGTTCGATTGACACTGGTGTCTTACCTCAGACCCGCCCTGGATAAGCTGTAGCACATTTTAATCCAAACATTTAATCTTGACCACATCCCTACACCTAAACCTAACCTTACCCATGAGGAATCCCTAAAATCAGAGGAAATGATAGATGAATGACACTGATGTACAAGCACCAAACACTGATTGTAAGCCTAAACTTCACAAAAACTATAAACTGTGTTTTCAAATCTGATTGGTTAATTACCATGTTGTTCCAAGGTCAACAAAGATGTTGATCCAAGAACATGTTGTACTTGGTAAAATCAGGTTCTGCGTGAGCGGTAACAGTCAGATCGCCTTTCCTAATAACGTGCTAGTGAGCAAGTTTAGCGGCTAAAGTAAACAGAGCATGGTTCGACACTCCACAGAGGAGTGGGGCGGGGTGAGCAGAGCTCATTTGCATTTAAAGGAACATGCAACAGAATCGGCTGATTTCTGCAGAGCTGATTTTGACTTGGTAAAAAGGGTGTTTTTTGTTTTGTTTTGTTTTGTTTTTTACACTACCATTGAGAAATTTTAACCAAAGTATGTTATAGACTTTTCATTAAGACCCTAAAGAATCATATCAACCTGTGAAAAATGGGCATCCGATGACCCCTTTAACAACTACCTTACTATTAACAAGCAGCAAATTAGGAGTTTATTGAGGCAAAAGTCATAGTTAATGGTTTGTTAATAGCGAGAACTGGACCTTAAAATAAAGTGTGACCAAATTCTTTAAAAAAAAAAAAAAAGGACTTGCTGATCCAGACTTATAGTGTGTTTTAGAGACACTTTTAGTTGTAGAGAGTGTCGCATTTACGTAAATTGTTGTAGACAAAATAACAGCATGTGTGTTGTCTCAGAGTAGCGGTGGATTTGCTCTGTTGCGAAGCTCACTGGTGCATCAAATTCACATTTTTGTCCATGTAATCTTGAGGAATTTACAGAATGTTTTAAGCTCGTCTCGATGATGTAATATCTTGTTTCTAGTTCATTATTTTCATTCTTCTCTGCTTAGGTACACGACTCTGTCATACCGTGCCCCAGAGATGATTAACTTGTACCAAGGGAAAGCCATCACCACAAAGGCTGATATCTGGGTAGGTAGTGAACACAAACATACAAACACGCACGCGCACACACACTCTCCCCAGTCTCTCTCTCCCTCATCTCCACCCACTCATTCTCTTTTATTTCGCTCTTCCACTCTGTCTCATGTCATTCTCCAGCACATTACACAAGCTGGCGAGCTGGTTTGGTCAGCCTGACACAGCAGACACAGATGCCAAACCGGTTTCCTCCATAAATGAGGGCTCTTAGGGGTGTGCTTTACAGCCATCCTTGAAATCCTGGCTTTGTTTCAAAGCTGATCCTTTTGTTGATGTTTCGCCTTGTGTCATGAATAGTGGCATGTATCAGGGTGTGGTTGTGTAGAAATAAATAGTTTTTTTTTTTTAAGTTCATCAGTCACATTTCAGACATGTTTACTAGAGCTAAAGAGCTGTGTTATATGCATGTGGGCCTGATGGAAAGCAGTAAAGAAAAGAGCTTCCTGATTTCTGGCAGTGTTGTAAAGACAGAAATGAGGCCTCATGAAGGCAAACTTCCTCTTTAACTTTAACATGCTGTGAAAGGTAGCTTAGCCTCATTTCACAGGCCTTTCTTCCAAACAAATGCTGGACAGAACAGAAAAGAAACTGTCTACCCACAGTTCCATGATAGTCCTTCAATAGAAAGGTCTCGCTGTGATAAATTTCACCAGTGCAAATGGTTGCCCTTCATGGTCATCGTGTCAGAACTTGCTGGGGTAGGAAGAGGAAATGTATGACTATACTTCCTGCCCATTTGCTCTATCTGAAAATAGAAAGAATTCTCAGAATTCATTTCGTGCAACACGGAGCAGCTGTCAGCCGTTATAAGTGTTGTCATGGTGCAGTGTTTACTTATTAGAGCAATGAAACCTGATGTATTGAATGTTTTTGTGTGGAATTACAGTTTCTTGTTTTCTCTCTCTTTTCCCAGGCACTTGGATGCTTGTTGTACAAGCTGTGTTTCTTCACACTTCCATTTGGGGAGAGTCAAGTTGCCATATGTGACGGAACCTTTGCTGTTCCGGACGGTTCAAAATTCTCCTCTAAGTTGCACTGTTTAATCAGTAAGCAGCTTTCAGATATTCCCAAGAGATCAGAAATTATTTTGTGGAAGATTGTGTAATTTGAGAGTGTACACAACGTCTGTGGTGGAGTTTTGATATTAAGTTGGACAATAGCTCCACCCTCTGGTTGTATAGAGGTATTGCACACATGCATACCAGCTCTTTAAAAAACAGTTCACAAAGAAATGACAATTCTATCATTTTTTTTATCCTCATGTCAAACCTATATAACTGACTTTCTTAGAACATAAAAGAAGATATTTAAGAGTAGTTAGTAGATGACCGAATTTACATTTTTGAGCTTCTCCTGAAAGATTAGATTGATTCGATTGATAACTGCCTTTTTTGTCACAGGATACATGTTGGAACCTGATCAAGAAAAGAGACCTGACATCTATCAAGTTTCTTACTTTGCCTTTCGGTTGGCTGGAAAGGAGTGTCCAGTGCCAAATCTTTTTGTAAGTAACCTCACACAAATGCTAAATTCGAAGTTTTGTATGATTCAGAATTATGAATAATTAATGAGTGTTTGTTTTTTTGCTACACAGAACTCTCCCTTTCCCACCTCATTGCCAGAGCCCCTTACTGCTAGTGATATTGCTGCTAAAAAGAGCCTGACAAAAGCCAGGTAACATTTTAGAGCTTTGTGTGTGACTTTCAGGTTGCTTGAATCCAGCTAATCTTTTAAGTAGCCTGTTTTCACCTTATGTCTTTTTTTCATTAGGATAACCGATTCAGTTGGACCAACAGAAACATCAATCGCACCCAGGCAAAGACCCAAAGCTGCAAATAGTAATGTTTTGCCTTTGTCTAGCTCTGTAACTCCTGTGAAAATGACTGTATCCTCAGATACGGTTAGCAACGGCCAGAAAGGTGAGCAATATAATCCACATTTTTTTAAATATGTGACCCTAGACCACAAAACCTTAAGGGTCAATTTTTGGAATCTGAATAAATAAGCTTTCCATTGATGTATGCTTTGTTAGGATAGGACAGTTTTTTGGCCGAGACACAACTATTTGAAAATCTGGAATCTGAGGGTGCAAAAAATGTAAATATTGAGAAAATTGCCTTTAAAGTTGTCCAAATGAAGTTCTTAGCAATGTATATTACTAATCAAAAATTAAGTTTTGATATATTTACAGTAGGAAATGTACAAAATATCTTCATGGAACATGATCTTTCCTTAATATCCTAATAGTTTTTGGCATTAAAGGGAAATCGATCATTTTAACCCATACAATGAATTTTTGGCTATTGCTACAAATATACCCGTGCTACTTAAGACTGGTTTTGTGGTCCAGGGTCACATATGGTCTGTCTTCTGTCTTTTTTTCCCACCTTTGGAAACATTAGTTTTGACTATATGTTTGTGCTTGTCTCAGCTTCTGCAAACGGTCAGCAGTCGGCTGCGCAGATGCCGAGCAGCAGTCAACAGAACAGAGTGTTACAGCAACTGCAGCCTGGAGACCTTCGACTGCAACAGCTACATCATCAACAACAACAGCAGCAGCAGCACAATATACACCATCAACAGCAAGTCACTGCACAGCAGCTTCAGTACATGCAACAGGTAATAAGTGGCTCAGGAGGTCAAGACCAATGTGAAGCAACTGTTCACATTCAGCTTTTTTAGATGTCTGTACAAATCAAAGTGTGATAAACATTATATTATCTTATATAATATATTGTTATTGCTGTTTTGTTTTTAAGGAATGATTTACTAATTTGAGAATGTTAATTTGACAGGTATTACTTTAAGTAATTAAAGGGTACTTCACCCAAAAATGAAAATTCTGTCATTGATTACTCACCCTCATTTGATTCGAAACCCGCAAGACCTTCGTTCATCTTCAAAAAAGACGGGTTTTTTTAATCTTTGTGCGCAAAAGTATTCTCATAGCTTCATAACATTACAGTTGAACCACATGGACTATTTTAACAAGTTCCTTACTACCTTTCTGGGCCTTGAACGTGTCAGCTGCATTGCTGTGTATGCAGGGTCAGAAAGCTCTTGGATTTCATCAAAAATATCTTTATTTGTGTTCCGAAGATGAAAAAAGGTCTTATGGGTTTAGAACGACGTCAGGGTGAGTAATTAATGACAGAATTTTCATTTTGGGGTGAAATGTCCCTTTAGGACATGTGAACTCTAATGTCATTTGTAAATCAACAACAATTCATTTGCCGGTTTTGCCTCTTGGCATTGCAGCTCTACACACACAGGTGGCGCTGTGTGCTTTTAATTTGACTGTTAATGCTGGTTCTCTGGTTAATCACACCGAGCTCTTCTTTAGTGACATACAATTGAGTGAAACCGTTTATCTAAAAAAAAATGTAGGGTGGGGATTTGTTTGCTATCCATTGGTTGTTGATCAGGTATGGCAGATTTTAATGTGAGTTTGCAGCTGATGGTAAGAAAGCAATAGAGTTTATGCTGATTAAGTTATTGGAAAAGTCTAGCATATGTCACCATGGAGAAGTCTGTTGTTTCACTAAAACTTCAAGTTAGAACATTTTGATTTAAGAATTAAGAGTTTATAAAAATGTAAAAAATGAGCATAGATGAATTGTTTACGTGAAGATCACTAACATAATGTAATTAGAAAATTTAGAATTACAAACAATATTAAAGGATTTTCTACTGCATAGACAGCCATGTTTTATTAATGCCCTATCTTGCCAGCAATGAATTGCCTCTTTACATACTAAACTAAACAATACATTTTATAAATTACTTGTTTGGTGCTCCATCAATAAAAACAAAACAAACAAAAAAACAGAAACAAAAGTAAACTGCATGTTAAATCAATCTGTCAGGCCAGTGCTAGCAAAAACTGCAGTGTTGTTATTACTCTGTGCCAACATGTTTAATGTCTTTTAAATATTGAGAAGCATTAATTTAACTTCCACGCTCATTACGACTGTCCACTGACATTTTTTTTTTTGTTCACAGTATCATCAGGCCATGCAACAGAGCCTTCAGATGCAGCAGCAGCAGCAGCATATGCTTCAGCAGCAGATGATGATGCAGCAGCCCATATATCAATCCCAGCAGCAACAGCAGGCTCACTACACTGCCTTGGTGAGACACCTCATGCACCTGGAACAATAGTGGCAGGGTCATTTTTTTTTTTACTCTTTAAAGAGGAATTTTGTCAGATTTTAAATATATGCAGTTCTAACATAGGAGAGAAATATATATGAATGCGAAGGAATGAAAATGCGTTAAGAAGGATAGTGCTGCTTTAAATGTAAATTTAGCCACTATGTGTATGTCAGTAGGTTATGTTGTATGTTTTATTTAATTAATCATTTTTCCTGGAAGTCTGAAATTAGACCGTCCTTGCCTTAAATACTCATTTGGCCCCACTAACTGAAGCAGTCTTCTGTGCCAAATCGTTTCTCCATCCAAGTGACTGTCGCCCAATCGTAACCGTCAATAATTCCTTTGAATTGTATTTACGCTAAAACAGGAAATGTTGTTAACTGACTTTCGCTAAATACATAATGTTAAGGCGGAGCAATTTTTAGCTCATTTTCCACCGAATGGTTACCATCTGTTTAATTTCAGATGCAATCTGCTCCATGCAAAACCATCAGGGGATTGAATGGGGTGGTGAAATCGACCGATTCTCTGTGTTAAATCGTAACATATGAGGCAATTACACTGTAGGGAAATTCGAAGGCCTCTGTGGCGCTCTTTCTGTCTGTGTGTCTCTTTCTATCTCCCTGTGTCCTCATGGCCATTTTGTATAGAAAAAGCACACTTTTTTTTCTGTTAAGCAAAAGTTAAGTAAGGGATGATGCACAGCATTTTATGTAGTCATTAGTACAAAATACCCAGGTTGACCAGGTCTTGTTACTCTGAAGGGTTTTATAATATGCAACACTGCATATTATATACTGTTATTAGTACATATTTTAATAAATAATAATGGACACGAAAGTGAAATAGCATTTAAAGTTAAAGGTATAGTTCACCCAAAAGTGAAAATTGTTGTTAATTACTCACCCTCATGTCGTTCCAAATGTGTAAGGCCGTCGTTCATGTTCAGAATCAGAGCGCTTTCCGACCCTGCGTAGACAGCAACGCAACTACCACGTTCAAGGCCCAGAAGGGTAGTAAAGACATCATTAACATAGAGGTTCAACCGTAATTCTATGAAGCTACGAGAATATCTTTTGTGTGCAAAGAAAACAAAAATGACGACTTCATTTAACAATTTCTTCTCTTCAGTGTGAGTCTTCGATGCGCTGTTACAGGAGTACTATGACGCATGCGTGTAGTAACGCTGACACATTGCATCATATAACATCAGACATTTAGACTAGCAACACAGTGGATGATGCTGTGTGATACAAGAGACATGAAAGAAGCAACATTATGTTGTCAAAGTAAAGATCTGAAGATTGATGATTGTTAGCACACCCCAGCAGGCATGTAGGAAATAGGGCTGCAGTTTACTAAAATAAGTTTATTTGCTTGTCTCCTTACAGATGCATCAGTACCAGCAGGCCTTTGTTCAGCAGCAGCAGCAGCAGCAACAGCAATGTGCTCCAGTCCAACAGGTGGCCTATATCTCCCCTCTGGAGTTCCAGACCCAACTGGGCTCCTATAACCCTGCTGGACCTTCTCCATTAGAGACACCCTTCGCTAACATCAGGCAAGCATCATGGACA
Source organism: Labeo calbasu (assembly GCA_019740295.1). NCBI lineage: Eukaryota > Metazoa > Chordata > Actinopteri > Cypriniformes > Cyprinidae > Labeo > Labeo calbasu. The sequence continues at coordinate 912 of JAHKKF010494793.1, read as the reverse complement.
TTATTACCCATGTACTTCTCCATCACGTTTCCCGTGATTTGTCCTGGGATTGTTTGATTTTGGTTCGTTTACACTGCCAGTGATTTTCCGGAATATGTGCGTGCATTCACACATCCTGTAAAGATCCAGTAAAGATGGGTCACCTTAAGATGTGATGCTCAATGTGGCACATATCGTGTTTGCATTCACACAAAAGGCACTCTGGCAATTTTATGACTTTTTGTTTTTTTAGATCAGCGCTCAGTGTAAAAAATTTTCAGTGAAAATTACAATACTGTTTGGTATTTTAATGTACTTTAAAATGTAATTTATCCCTGTGTGTGCAAAGTTAATTTTCAACAGCCATTACTCCAGTCTTCAGTGTCACATGATTATTCACAAATCATTCTAACATGCACATATGGTGCTCAAGAAACATTTCTTTTTCTTCTTCTTCTTATTATTATTATCAATGTTAAAAACCGGCTCTAAAAAATGTCTCTTTTCCTTTTTTGGTTGTTGTAGAAATCCAGTGTCCACTGTGGATGTCATGAGCCCTCCTCCCCAGACTGTCAATAACCCTCCTGATATGTCTGGTTGGAACCCATTTGGAGAAGACAATTTCTCCAAACTCACAGAAGAGGAGCTTCTCGATCGAGAGTTCGACCTTCTAAGAGCAAGCAAGTGTCTCTTTCTTTTTGTCTCAGTGTTCCTTTGAGTCTGTTTTAGGCTGCGTTTACACAAGTGTGTTTTCGTTTTAAAACTTTTATAACTTTTTAATCATTTACACTAATCCGGCATTTTCAACCCTCGAAAATGCTGCAGACCCTGTTTTAGTTTGAAAACTTGAGTTGCATTTCAGTGTAAACGGACCAAAAATGAGACTTTTGAAATGGCTGCCCTTGACGACTGTGTAAACAATAACATCATGCT
>JAHKKF010494772.1:0-19722 GCA_019740295.1 Labeo calbasu | reverse complement strand
GTATAGCTCAACATTTCAAGTTGACTAAACTTATTTGAGTTGACTGAACTTAAAATTTTAAGGAAACAGGGTAACAAATTGTTTTAAGTTCACTCAACTTTTTTTTTTTTTTTTATACAGTGTAATGCATCCCTGGAGGAGGATGTTTAGTGGTTGTCACTCAAAAATTTGCCATGATTTCAACCAAGGCCTGAAAAGGCTCAAAAAATCAACCAACGATGGGCTTTAAGTGGAAGGCCCTCAGCACTTCTTGACTTCCTAGCCACTTCTTTTCATTTTGAAGGCAATTTGGGTTTTATTTTTCCAACTTCAGACCAGAAATAAACCAAATCTTCATTTTGTACCCTTGTGAATGCATACAGGACAGTTACATAGTGGTTCAGATCACACTGGATGAGTAAAACAGTTTGTTGACACCAGAAGGCAGATCAGACTTTCAGATAAATTTGATTCTGTGAGCAGAGTTTTGGGGGGAATTAGTTTATTTTTCCAACTATCTTGTCTTTTTTTCTAGTTTTTGGTAGGCAAATAGAACCAATGGGTGTATTTATGCCTTCAGAGCACTAACAAATGACTCATAGTTCACTGTGAGGTGAATTTGATGATAGCATTTTTGGATTCTGCTCAGAGGGCGAAGCTGAAATTTTGTGAAGTTTCCTTTCCTTTTGATTTCTTTCCTCTTAGAATTTTAACACACACTTGGGTTCACATCTCATCGTTCGCTCGTCTTTGAACTAAGCCAGTCGAATTTCAAAGAGTGTGCACTTCCCTCCTGATTGCAACAATTATCAGAAAGACCCCTGACCCCACCTTTCTGTAAAAACTCGCCTCAAATGTATAGAAATGCACCTTGCTGCCTGTTGCTTTGTCATCGGGCTCTAGTTTTCAGTGGAAAGTGTTATTTGAAACATTTAGGAGGCATTTTCAGTTTCAGTCTATAGTATTGTGTCTTGTTATTGTGTTGTATACAATAATTGAGCATTATAAGCACTCAGCTTTAATGGTATATAAATGGATAGCTTTGTTTGAGTGGATGCTTCTGGTGCACAAACATGTCAGAAGATGGGCAGAATTAGGACGGTTTGTTTGTTCAGTCATTCAGCGGGCACGGACAGCTTGTTGTGTCTGGCTAATTGGGAGTCTGTAGCAGAGAGCTCTTTGGTCTGATCAATAGCCATTCACCAAGCAATAACATAACAGAGGATTCTGGCTCTACTCGTCTGAGACGGACTGACGCGGATTCCTCAAAACAATCCAGCTCTTTTCTTGTGCTCATAGCACTGTCAATCTTAGTTTTACAAAAGCAGGTTTTTCACACATACTGTACACTTGGTGTCCCATAAATAAAAAAAGAAAAGCCTTAGATGCACAAATCCTATTTTGTGTGACATTCTTGACATTCTAGACTGTATCAACGAAAATCATACAGAAGTGTCATAAGCTGTTGAGCTGGTTTTCAATTAATTGTGTTAAAAATGTTGCATGTTATATGTTTAAAAAACACTTAGCTTAATTGCACAGTAATTGAAATTATAGTATGTTGTCGTAAACATGCTAAAAGTTATTTGTTTTTATTAGTAGTATTTTATTTGATTTTGTTTTATTATTTTATTTTATTTTATTTTATTACAAGAAGAAAATCATGTCTTTCTACTTTCTGCTTCTAAAAAAAAAAACATTTTCTCAAACATTTTTCAGAAACATTGTAATTTTGTCATTCATCCAACTGTAGGACAAAATGATGATTTTTTAAAAAATAAATATGTTAACCAGTGCATATAAAACAACATTCGGACACACTGTTAAGCCCATTCTGTTATACTTCTTTATTTGTTTATTCATTTTATAGACTTGTTCCATTTATTTTACTGTTCGTTTTAAGTGTAATAAAATCAAGGTTTTTAACATTTAAAAAACAAATCCTATAATATTGTCCTAAAATGCTAAAAGTTATTATTATTGTTGTTGTTGTTGTTGTTGTTGTTATTAGTTCTAAGTTATTGTTATTTGTGTAAAATTATTTTATATTTATATTTTATATTTTTATTATTTTTTTTATGTTTAGAAGACAAGTAAAATATTTTTTTCATTATTATTATTATTATTATTATTATTATAAAGAAAAAAAAATGTAATGTTGTCCTAAAAATGCTGAAAGTTATTTTTATTAGTAGTAGTATTTTATTTTATTTTATTTTTTCATTTCATTTTATTTTATTTTGAAAAACTCCTGGAAAAAAATTGTAGGATTATATACATTATGTAATGTAATTGTGTATATATGTTATTGTTATTTGTGGAAAAATTATTCTATATTTATATCTTATATAATTATTCTATATTTATATCTATATTATATATTTTATATATATATATGTTTAGAAGACAAGTAACACATATTTTTTTCCATTTCCATTTTTTGTCATGCATCCAAGCTGCTGCAAGGAAAATATAATCACACATTTTTTTTTTTTATTAATATGTTAATCAATAACTGTAAAACAAAATTCCTTACACACTATTAAGACCATTCTGTTAAATGTTTATTTGTTTATTCATTTTGTTCATTTTAAAGATTTGTTCCATTTATTTTATTGTTCATTTTAAGTTGAATGAAATCAAGGTTTTTTAAATGTAATCAAATTACTGTTGTCCTTAAGATGCTATATTATTTATTTATTTATTTATTTATTTATTTTATTTTGAAAAACTACTGGAAAAAATCATTTTAGTGATTTGAGGATTATATACATTATGAAATGTAATTTTGTAGATTATTTCTGTGTTATTGTTAATTGTGGAAAATTATTTTATATTTATATCTTATATTTTAATTATTTTTGTATGTTTAGAAGACAAGTCGAACGTATTGTTTCCCCCATTTTCTCACTTTTTTAGACACATAATTAATAATATATATTTATAATGTGTCTGTGTGTGTGTGTGTTAACCTACAACTGTAAAACAAAATTCCTTACACACTATTAAGACCATTCTGTTAAATTTTATTTGTTTATTCATTTTGTTCATTTTATAGATTTGTTCCATTTATTTTATTGTTTGTTTTAAGTTTAATGAAATCAAGGTTTTAATAAAAAAAAAAAAAAAGAAGAAAAATCTGGTAACACTTTACAATAAAGTTCTATTAGTTCATGTATTAACTAACATGAATAAACAATAAATTGACCTTACTATAAAGTGTAACCAAAATTTCTATGTTTGTTTGTTTGTTTATACATGTAGTCTGATCTCCTGAGATGCACGATCATCATGATGTGAAGCTTTAGCAAATCAAAAGGAGTTTTGAACCCTACTTTGTGCCTTATTGGTGGAAAGTGCTGTACTGTATATAGATGCTGGCAGAGAGTGTCACATATGGGTGTAACAGGAATTTGTAAACATGCTCTTACGCAGCAACATTTTATGTGGTATAGGTGAGCGGTGTATGCTGGTATAGAGGCACTGGCCTGTCTACCTGTGCGGTTGAATATTATCGCCAAAGTATTGCAAATCTCTGTAGTCCATAGTGGATGGTGTTTGCAGATGACAAGCGCTCTTGAATGGGTTTCCATTTAAAGTGGCTCATTGTTGTGAATCAGACAAATGTGAATGAGATTTCCACAGCAGGAGGATTAGTATGCTAGTTTGACACAGTTTACACCCTCTTGAAACTGGCCTGTTCTAATCGAATGTTTTCTCCTCCTGTCCTTCTCTTTCTCTCCCTCTGAACCTGTCTGTCCTCCCCTGTCTTCCTTTCTTCCTTCCTTCCTTCCTTCCTTCCTTCCCTCCATCCTCTCCATCCTTCCCCTCCCTATCACGCTATTCGATTCCAGTGGCGGCAACGAAAAACAAAGTGAGAGGTGAGTTGGATCCTCCATCTTCCCTGCTGCTTGATAAATGGGGAGACACCGTTCCCAATAAGCTGAGCTGAGATAGCTGCCTTATCACTGCTATGAGCCAGGCAGGCAGTACCACCGTCCTGCTCCTTTCCACGCGGCCATTATTTTTGCTATTTACTGCCCCTCTCTTTACTGCCCCTCTGCTTTACCTCCTATGCCATCCTTTCTTCTCTGTCATCTTTTCCAACTAACAGGAAAGCTTCTGAACTTCAGCGCTGCACAGAGCTTAGCCGCATGTAGTGACATGGAGCATGGCTAACCTTAGTGTCAAATAGCTCTAAACATAATGACCATTTGTTTATATCACTCCGCTTATCTGTGTTTTCAGGCAGACTGTCGGTCTGCATATTTTTCAGTCACTCCCTCTGCAGGTTGCACATTTCACTAGTGGACGGTGATAAGTGACCTGTGAAGTGAGTCACTGAATCATTCACTCACAGCACTGATTCATTCATATGAGCGAGTCATTGAACAATTCATTTAACCAATTCATTCAAAAAAGTTGAATCATTTAGTCCATTCTTTCATGTGAGTAAGTCATTGAATCACTCACATCAACACTTTTGCTGTGTGTTCCTCTGAGTTGCAGTTCTGTTGTTGGAAATGTCAGTGAGGTAAAATCAAACAAACAACGGAAGGAAGACTTGTATGGCTTAATATAACATAAATGATGTCTCTTACTGAAATATGTAGTAGAAACCCCATGAAAGATGTTTGTTATTTTTAAAATCCACAATGTGACCCTGGACCACAAAACTCTTAAGTAGCACAGGTATATTTGTAGCAAAAATACATTGTATGGGTCAAAATGATTTTTTTTTATGCCAAAAATCATTAGGATATTAAGTAAAGATCATGTTCCATGAAGATATTTTGTAAATTTACTGCTGTTAATATATCAAAATGTCATTTTTGATTAGTAATATGCACTGCTAAGAACTTCATTTGGACAACTTTAAAGGTTAAAGGACACTTCTTCTCAATATTTCGATTTTTTTGTACCCTCAGATTCCAGATTGTCAAATAGTTGTATCTTAGTCAAATATTGTCCTGTCCTAATAAACCACATCAGTGGAAAGCTTATTTATTCATCTTTCAGTTGATGTCTAAATCTCAATTTCAAAAAATTGACCCATATGACTGGTTTTTTGGTCCAGGGTCACATGTTGGACTGTGGGGGGCACCATTATTTACAAAGATGTGAAATGGTTGCACTCGGCGAGCTACTGGCGCTACCTGTTTCTTTTTTTGTCTTCTTTTTTTTTTACCACAACACAATTTGGAATAAAACAACTTGGAAAATAAAATGCTGATACGATGACCACAGCTACTGAAAGAGCCTACAGGTGACGTATATATAAGCGTATAGGCTTAAACCAATTGCCGTATCTTTTTTTCCCCAAAAGGAGTCTAAACGCCCCTGGATATCAAGTGAAATCCACACTGAGAAACTTCCCTGCTGAAAAAAACAGCTAAAACCAGTCTGGTCACCCAGGCTAGTCTTAGCTGGTCAGTAGGCTGGTTTTAGAGGGGTTTTGGCCACTTCCTTGGCTGGCCAGGCTGGGAAACCAGCTAAAACCAATTACTGCCAGCTTGAACCAGCTAAGACCAGCCAAACAGCCTAGGCTGGTTTAGGCTGTTTTTTTCAGCAGGGTTCTTCAGTGGCTGTGGCGTCATGACAAGCATGTTCTAGTACACCCCCAAAACAAAATCAAGACTTTGTAAAAGAGCATAATAGGACCCCTTCAAGCCTTACAAGTCTTAATACCTGGGGTTCCCTTTAAGGTTGTATTTATTATTTTAAAGTTGTCTATCTTTTTGTATTTTTAATATTTAATTAAGTATATTACATTTTACATGTAAAAGCACAGTGAATTTTATAGTAGCTACATATTATAAGTAGCTGGTGTCAAATTAAATAGTTAACACAGCCGAAGTCTAGAATAATTCTTTAGTGGAGAAACCAACAACAATTTGGCAATTTTAAGGCTTCACCTCTAAGCCTGTGCTTGCATTGTGTCAAAGTACAAGGCATTTTTATCTTAGCCATTTACTGTATGCGGTGCATTAAACTGACCCTGTGTTTTACGGCTGTATTCGTTCGGCTTTATTGTGACAGTGTGTCCTTCAGGCCGCGGCTGTATAATTTCACGGTTGATGTTTGCCACATAGTTAGACATTAAATTTAAAGGATGCTTTCGCTTAAGTGGTTTAGAGGGAAGCAGTGAAATATATACAAGGGGAAACTCGCAGAGGTTATGCATGACTTGGTGTGCCATAGGGAAGTGAGATTTCTCTGATTACCCACAAACAAATACTTGCACACAGAGAGTCAATCAGTTCAAACAAATATATTCAATTCCACTATAGCCAGTTGATGCATTCGTAGCATTTGTTCTAGCTAAAACAGCATTTAACAGTGAAAAAGCTGTGGGCACAAAAAAAGTGGCATAATTACACCAATGTATTATTTTGAAATCCAAACCGCTACTGTTGTGAAACTGGGCGACGTCCTCTATTTTTCTCCTGGACATGTCCTAACCGAAATTTCTAAACTGCCTAAACGTAAATGTTTTGGATAGGTTTTCACAATAACATGCTCTCCACAGTTCTCATTCTGTAGATCCACCTTCTCGCACACAGGATTGGCTTATTACATACAATGCCTGCATGCTATTGGTCAAACTACTTTTATACAAGGGCAGTGGGTTTAAAGGATTTCACTGTGGTTAAAAAAAATTACCTACCTGATCTCATGACAAAAACGTACCTGTGGTTACGTGGTTACTGAGGAACTTTTCCGCAGGACACAAAATACATACCAACTATATCACTGCAGTTTAGAAGAGAAATGAACACTAGGGGAGCACTTGTAATCGTTTTCATACACAGATATGATTACAGCTCTATATTTTTCACTTTCTGGACGTACCTAGCTTGAAATTGGACTTAGGATGCGGAATCCTTGGGTGCGAATCCTGTGAAAATCACGACTCACGATGAAAGAGCTGAAAGATGAGAGATAGAAAATCAAGATAAAACAGCATACATTGCGATTGTGTTTTTACATCACATTTGCTTTTGTTCATACTATCAGGTAGGTTTAGATGTAGTACAGATATTTGAGTTAAAGCGCCACTCAACAGATATTTCACGTCAAAACCAACGTCACATAAAACATACCATATGTACATTCATTTGTTCTAGGGAAAAAATAAACACTCTTTTAGCGCCACTCAGTGGACATTTCACATCGAATATGTCACGAAACGTACATGGCGCTACGTATTTCGCATCTTGCGAAAATGTTCCCATAGGTACGTTTTCGTCATGAGATCAGGTTGAAAATTACAGTTTATACGGTGCTAAGTCTATCCCTTACAGTCTTATTTTCATCCGTGTTAGCATCTGACCTGACTAAAGTCTATAAAAAATCCTGGACATTTTAGGCAATTTAGAAATCCCAGCCAGAACCCATCTGGGAAAAAAAAGAGGATGTATGGTCACCCTGTTTGAGAACAGCTTTGCTATGTTTAGTTACTTGCTCGCCCAACACTGTGCAAAAATGAAAATCTTGCCCGTGCAATAGATCTGAATGTGACATTTGTTAGCTCTCCCGAAGGTCCGCCTCATTTTTTGAGGAAGAAAAACTATCACTGCAAATATTTGGAGTCAGGTAGATGAAATGAGGCCTGTGTGTACAGAATGAGTGAGACGCTATCAGCGACTGACTCCTCTAAACCACCTGCTCTCCTTATGAATAATGCACAAGACTACGTACTATACACACACTCACCTCAGATGGCAATTTTACCTGTGTACCATCTGCCTGCAGCGGCACGGCATGGTCTCGTAGTACGTGTGTGTGTGTTCGCGCTCGGCAAGTAACAGAGCTGTTTTTGTCGTGTGCACTTTCATAGGCACTGTTCCCTTTTGTCGCAGTAAATTACAGCATTAAAAAGAGAGGGGAAAAAAGACTTGCTACAATTAAGAAACTGTGATTGGGATGTTTGTTTACAATGGCAAGAGCAGCTGCACACTGGTCTAATTGTGCAAATGGAAGTGGAACCGCTGAGGCCAGTTCATTTGTTGTTTGCTAATTGATTAGATTTCTCTAAATCAGAAATTGCAGCGCGTCTTCAAAACTTTTCATCCGCTGTGTCTGGGGGGGGGCTTGTCCGTGTTTTTAATCGCTTTGATTCGCACAATGTGCGCAGCTAGCTCATTAGACTCTTTGCAATTAGTGCTATGACTGGTTAAAGGTGATGTGTGTAATTTAATAAGTTAAACGCTTTCTCTGTTCCCAGCTTAATATCCAGAAACAACTATAACAAAGCAATTTATGGGATGATTTACCCAAAATAGTGAACACTGTCTCTGGTAATTATTTTTTTTTTTTATCCTGACCCATTGCAGATGAGTGTAGCATTAGGAAAACTGACTGAAAACTTATTTTTTGACACCAGTGGCATAGAAAGTACACACTTCACCTTGTTAATACGTGTTGTTGGTATCTTTTACATTTCTTAGGTAGGATTATGAATGGATAGGATATTTTCTGTCCTTTGCAAATGTTGCTTGTCACATAAATGTGACTCCAGGCAGACCGTGTGATATGAGCCTTCACGTATTGCTGTGCTTCTGGTTGTTGATTGGTTCTTCATTAGACAGCAGCCGCAGGACCAGTCGCACCGCAGGACTTTGACCTACAATTTTCCCAGAAATCCAGAGTCCACGATTAGACGGAGGCAATTAATAGTCCGTAGGTGAGCATGACACACTAAGAAGTCCAAGACTGCCCCGCTGCAATGAAACATCTTTTACAATCCCTGAAATTTATCTTCGACGGTGACATTCGCGCAGCGTTATTCTAGAGCAAACAGAAGGCCATAATCATGACAAGGACAATCACAACATATCCCAAAATGACAAAACAAACAGACACAAGGGCATTTTTATGAGCAGTAATCCAGTTTAAAATTCTCAGGGTGTGGTGAAATCAGTTGGGATGTACTATTCACTTCTAAACGGTGTCTTTCATCCTCTTCTGCTTAGTACCAGAGTGTCCCAAAGCTCTAATTAACTCCTCAAACATTATTCTCGGCCCTAGGGAAAACTCCGAGTGCTGAACGAAAAGAATATCAAAGATTAGCACCTCCATTTTCACTAGTGCCCCTACTGATTCCCATTGGAGCGCCCACCCGCGGCGATGAGAAGTCTTCGTATTAATCTTACCTTGACTCACAAGAGTGTAGCTGTAACCACAGAAGTGCGTTTCAGACATTTCCAAACAACAAAGCATCAAATTCTTGCTGTTTTGTCCCCGTAAAACACTGTCAGTGCGTTCTAAAAATGAGCAGAGGTTGAAATTTGTGTTGTGGTAAGCTAGACTGGGACAGCGTTGTCAGCACCTGGCAAGGCTCGCCAAATTGGCACCTGTTTATGCACTTCATGTCTGGCACACAGCATCCTGGGAACATACACTTGGCAACGTACCCGTTGTGCTTTTTTTTGGACTGGCTCTGTTTGGAAAACCTCAGACCTGAATTAGTCTATTTGATTTGGTCTGAAATCCTGGCGAATCCAAGAGAGATGTCTAGTTGAGACGGTAGATTAAACCAAACTTTCAGGCATCTGTCTTGACGGAGCTGGTCCACACGTATGCCAGGATTTGTAGCGCTCTATTTGTGTCGTATCAAACAAGAAGTTACATGCCAGAGTAATTCGCCCTAATTTGTTCTTTCTCCATCAACAACAGTCTGGACTGATTCCGTCTACCTAGAGTCACATCTTAAAGGGATAGTTGACACAAAAATGAAAATTCTGTCATTAATTACTCACTTTCATGTCGTTCCAAACCTGTGAGACACAAAACTCTACATAGACAGCAACGTAACTACCACGTTCAAGTGGCAGAAAGGTAGAAAGGATGATATCAGTGGTTCAACCTTAAAGAAGAAGTTCACTTCCAGAACAAAAATTTACAGATAATCTACTTACCCCCTTGTCATCCATGATGTTCATGTCTTTCTTTCTGCAGTCATAAAGAAATTATGTTTTTTGAGGAAAAGATTTCATGATTTATCTCCATATAGTGGCCTTCTATGGTGCCCGCGAGTTTGAACTTCCAAAATGCAGTTTAAAAGCAGCTTCAAAGGGCTCTATAGAATCCCAGCCGAGGAAGAATGGTCTTATCTAGCAAAATGATCTGTTATTTTCTAAAAAACTGACAATTTATATACTTTTAACCTCAAATGTTCATCTTGCCTAGCTCTGTGTGAACTCTGTGCATTTTGCAAAGAAGATCAAATGCCTTTTACAAAAAAAAGGTAAAACAGCGATGTAGGACGATTTTGAAGTTTAAGAAGAAAATGAGATGGACGTTTTTTAACCTAACTGTCATGAGCCGGAATACACAGAGTTCATGCAGAGCTAGACAAGATGAGCTTTTGAGGTTAAAAAGTATATAAATTGTAATTTTTTTTGTAGAAAATAACCAATCGTTTCATTAGACAAGACCCATCTTCCTTGGCTGAGATCATTTAGAGCTCTTTGAAGCTGCATTTAAACTGCATTTGGAAGTTCAAACTCGGGGGCACCATAGAAGTCCACTATATGGGGATAAATCCTGAAATGTTTTCCCCAGAAAACATAATTTCTTTACAACTGAAGAAAGAAAGACATGAACGTCTTGGATGACAAGTGGGTGAGTAAATTATCTTTAAATTTTTGTTCTGGAAGTGAACGTCTTTAATTTTATGAAAGTATGAATGCGTGTGGTATTCTGGTGGATTTGCATCCAAGTCTGACAGAAAAGAGAGGAAATTGTGGAATAAAGTTGTTATTTTTGTTTTCTTTCTGCACAAAGAGTATTCTTGTAGCTTCATAACATTACGCTTGAACCACTGATGTCACATGGACTATTTTAATGATGTTCTTACTACCTTTCTGGGCCTTGAACTTAGTAGTTGCGTTGCTGTGTATGCCAGGTCAGAAAGCTCTCGGATTTCAACAAAAATATCTTAATTTGTGTTCCAAAGATGAACAAAGGTCTTACAGGTTTGGAACGACACAAGGGTGAGTAGTTAATGACAGAATTTTCTTTTTTGGGTCAACTATACCTTTAACATGCGTGTCACATTAGTGAAAAATGTTGTGGGCGAAAACAGTTTGTTGTCTGTAATAATGTAACAACAAAGAAATCACTTTCAAACCAAGCAGCTTTCTATTAGTCAACGTTGCGAATTTGCATAACCAACTTGAACACAAACAAAATCTTAATAGGAAACTGTCACTCTCACGCGAAACTCCCGATTGGATGGATTCCTGTTGAATGACTAGATTTCCCTTACTAAAAGTAATTGACCAAGAAACTGACCACACTATTATACTATTATACAACAGTTAGTCACGCCCTTTGAATCTGATTGGTCAAGTACCAAGAGTGTTCTCTTTTTTTGTGTGTTTGTGGCATTCCAGACCAAAGTATGTGAGCGCTACAAAGCGCTACAGCGTGATTCATTTAAATCTGAGCAAAAAGTGTCATGATGGCTGATTTGTGCTGAAAATATGGACCGCTCGTCTTCTGTCAGCGTGGTCATGGCTAAAAGTCAAGGGCATGACTACCTCCAGGCTGGCCTCAGCGTCTCAGCGAGCTAAAGCATACTTGCTAAAGGTCATCTTGTTACTGTTCTCCACTGAAAGGTTATGGAGATACGTGGGCTTGAAGAGGCAAGACAGATCACTCATGCAGCTGATGTTTTGCGTCATCTCAAATGTTGTGAGAGCCTCTAAACATTAGCAGATTGAGGATGAGAAACAGCAAAGAAACAGCTGCGAAATGTCAGTTGTGGTGTTTAAATTACATTTTATAATATGTCTGTTAGCACAAAAAAAAGAAGTGAGGTGTCTATTGTTTGGATAGATTTAGACTGTACTTGTGAAGTTTTCAAGTTTAAAGGGGTATGTAAAAATGACTATGCCTACTATTCCTTTAAGGTTTCACACAATTAGTATGTTAATTGATACTAAAATCTTGGAAATATGTCGGATGTCAGTTCCTTTACGTCACATGAGACTTTTTCTCTTTGTTTTCTACCTCTCAGAGGGAGAGTTATTGAGGACGGACGTTTAGGAGAGGCAGGAGCTAATTTTATATTTTGCTCGTTGAGAGGGAGAGACATACACACAGGAAGGAGAAACAGAGGGGAAGAGGAGAACATGAGGCGTACATACAGGGAGAGAGAGAGAGCTCAAACAGCATTAGACAGGCCTGATCCCAGGAGAGATTTGTTTCAATCAAACGCCTCTGACCAGAGAGAAGGGCTTACCTCACTGCTCTATTAAGTCGACACATGTGCGTGCTGGTGTTGATCAAATCATCGCAACACACAAAGGATCCCAAGAGCAGGATCACTAAACAGAAAGAACAAGATACAATAGATGCAAAACTGCCCTCTTTAAATAACCTTTTACTTCTCCCACAGAGAAATGAATACAGAGACCCACATGATGTCACATGGACTATTTTAAAGGAGTAGTTCACTTCCAGAACAAAAATTTACAGATAATGTACTCACCCCGTTGTCATCCAAGATGTTCATGTTTTTCTATTCTCTCCATATGTGATGCGATCTAGGAAAACCCAACTGTTTACATTTTGTCCAAAGCTTGAACGTAACCAAAGTTATGGCTATCTTAAGTTGGCTGATAGCGACGATTTTCAGGAATGGAACTTTGAGAAAAACAGCTTTAAAGTGAGACGACTTCACTTTCAGTTTACGGGTTTAACAAAAGCTGTCGGTCAAGTTAGGAGCGCTATACTGCATCATTACGCAAACAGACTAACGTCTTTTTTCCGTTGTTTATCATGGGCATAGTCTCCGAACTTTTGATCACAAATTTTTTATGTTTAGATAGCACGAATAATGTAGCCAGCCTTGTAGTAAAAGCGAGTGCAGCACAACTGTTCGCGCACTGTTCATGAAACAGACTGTCATTGGACTCCTCTTTAGTAACTTCATCATCCGATCCATCATCTCTGGATGTGAAATAGTATGTCATTTAAACATCGTTAAGGGCACTCACAACACCAAGATTGAGCAGATTGAGACGAGTGAGATCGGTTCAGTGAGCACCTGCAGTACTTTAGACGGCAATGTTATGCTCCGCCATCTCACGTTATAAAAAATAAAAAATAAATAAAAATCTTTGCGTGCCGTGTTTACCGCAGGACTGGCGGAGAATGTGAATTGATATGCCTTTACTAAATATGTTACGTGGTTTATTTTGATAGGTTAACCATTTTTGTGGTGTTATAGAAAAGCCCCTCAGCGCGTTCTTAACATAAAGAGAAAGACATTCATTTCTGCTTGCTGAAATAAATCGCTATTTTTCTGCACTAAACAAGAGAAATAAGGGTCTTATCTAGCAAAACGATTGGTCATTTTCTAAAAAAAAAATGACATTTATATACTTTTTAACCTCAGTGCTCATCTTGTCTATCTCTGCCATGCACATACGTAATTTGCGCAGTCCCGTTCAAGAGAGTTAGGGTATGTCGAAAAACTCCCATCTCATTTTCTCCTCCAACTTCAAATTGTCCTACATCGCTGTTTTACCTTTTTTTAATCTTCTTTGCACGTTCACTTTGTAAACACAGGGTCGGCAGTTCTGCCGGAACGTAGGACAAGTTGGAGGAGAAAATGAGATGGAAGTTTTTGGACCTACCCTAACTGTATTTAACCAGAATGCACACATGCAGAGCTAGACAAGACAAGCATGAAGTTAAAAAGTATATACATTTTCATTATTTTTAGAAAATGACTGATTGTTTCGCTAGACAAGACCCTTCTTCCTTGGCTGGAATCATTTAGAGCCCTTTGAAGCTGTATTGAAACTGCCTTTTGTAAGTTCAAACTCGTGGGCACCATAGATGTCCACTGTATCGATGACAACGGGGTGAGTTCATCATTTGTACGTTTTTCTTCTGGAAGTGAACTACTCCTTTAACAATGTCATTACTACTTTTCTGGGCCTTGAATGTATCAGTTGCATTGGTGACAATGAATGGTCTAAAAGCTCTCAGATTTCATCAGAAATATCTTTGTGTTCTGAAGATTAAAGTCTTACGGGTTTGGGACATGAGGGTGAAGTTAATGACAAAATTTTCATTCTTGGTTTTATTTTTAGATATTTGCTTACTTTTTTGGTTTGACCTTTCAAATACTTACTGTAACCTTTCCATGTAGCATTGCACATTATACTAGAAACAGCTGTATTTTTCATTTATTTATTAATTTTATTTCAAGTTTTGTGTTGCGAGTTACCGCAGCGTTGAACTTTTGAACTGTTTTAACTCTTCAGCTACACATATTTTCTTTTTCTCCCTGTATGTTTTAAAGAATTATGTTTTCAGAATTGTGGGTAGTTTCAGGTGTATCTCAGCAGTTGTTTGTTATTCAAAAGCACTCTTAGCTGGAAATATGCAAAATAACAGGCATTTCTGAATAGCTGGAAGCACATCTTGAAAATACGCTTTGCATTAATGGTAAAAACCTGTCCGGAACTTAACATATTTCCAGCGCAGAGCGAGTAGAACGGACCCGTTTGAACAACAGCATGAATTGTCTGTGGAGGACTTTGAAGAGCCTGTCTAAGGTCTTCAATTTTAGTTTCTATTGCAACTGCTGAACAGAGTTTATTGCATTACAGTTTCTTGTAATTTATATTATATTGTTTAGTAATATTGAAATTAATTTTCTGTTCAGAGATGCTACTGACGTACTGTACGTTCTTATTTCGTAATGATCATTTCCGGACTCCTAATTAGCTTTCTTCTTCTTCTTCCTGAATGGTGACACCTCAGTGATCATCTTCTGCATTCGCAGTTTTGGGCTCTCCTGGGGTTTCTTAAGTTGACAGATTTCGTTTATCTTAATTGTTTGTTATCAAGCACGTGTGTAAAAATAGAACCAGATTTGCACCTACAGTTTTGGTGCAGCTTCCCATGACTGATTTCCCATGGATCTTGACCCTTTCTCCTGATTACAGAGAGAAGAGTGATGAGGGATGGGGATGAGAAAATGAGGCAGGAGAAGATCAAGGAAGCAGAGAGAGAGAGAACTAGAGACAGGGGCTGGCAGGCCATGCTTCATGCAAAACACAGATGAATAATGTATCCTGCCTACCTAGAGTAATACAGATCCATTTCTCTGTCTCTTTCTTCCTCCGCCTGTAATGCTGTGGTCTGTAGGAGACCTTAATCAGGTAGTAAATGACCTATTCTACTGTCTCATATGACCCCTGAGCCAGATAGGGTCATGTTTTGGCTGGTTAGAATGCCATAACTATACCATCTGAACCCAGAAAGGGTTCATGTTGTTATATATGTTATATAGCATAGTTAGCCATTCAGAATTAATGTGCATTATGACCTGACGGAATATACAACACATACAGTCAAACCAAAATTTATTCAGACAGCTTTAACATTTCTCACATTATCACAGTTTCTAGTTTAGAAAACGGTGATAAAATATGAGAAGAACTCAAAAATAAACTGTCATAAATTCATCTTGATAATGTCAGATAACTTTGATAGAAAGGTATGTAATGGATTACAATCAACCAAAAATTCAGACAACTGTTAGTATGACAATATTTACACAACTATCAATACCAATTACCAAGCAATGCTTAATTTTGTTCAGTCTGTGGTGTAAAAAGCAATTAAAGAAAAAACACTTAAGCAAAACATGGTCAGGTCAAAGTGTCTGAATCATTTTTGGTCCCAAATTTGTATCAGTTTTACTGGTAGTGTACTGTATGAAGAATTTTTGGGTATAACATGTCACAGTTTACTTTATTTTGCTATCCTCACTTACATAAATGAACAATAGTGTCCTGCACCCACTAGTAATTATAGAAATTATATCTGGTGTCTGAAAATTGTTTGGTTTGACTGTATATTGCTAATATTAATATTTCATTTACTAAACTCTCAAAATTCAGTTCGAGTCCTTTTGAATTTATAGGGACAGTTCACCCCAAAATTTTGTCATTATTTACCCACCCTCATGTTTTTCCGAACCTGTGCAAGTTTCTTTCTTCTGTTGAACAAAAAAGAGGATATTTTGCAGAATGTGGGTAAGTGGACGGTAGCTATTTATTTATTTATTTTATTTTTACATTTTTCTGTTTGGCCAATTAGTATTGACTAAGATTTTATTGACGGTAAGACTTTTATTTTGTGATATATTTTAAGAAATATGTAAATGTGTAAAGTAAATATAAATTTAATTGCTGAAACCACTGTGCACATTATTTACTACACTCTCAAAAGTAAAGGTTATTTATTGGCATTGATGGTCCCTTTCCATTCCGCAAAAGATTTTTTATAGTGTAAAAATGTTCTTTAGATTATTAAAATATTTTTCACGCTAAAAAAAAATATGATTCTTTTAAGAACTGTTCACAGAAAGGTTCTTGTATCACTTCAAAACCCTGTAACCTTAAGATTTTGGCTTGATATCGGCATCAGCCATCAAAAAATCCATATTGGTCCACCACCAGTTCAAATATTGCAGTTAATTTTTACTAAACTCTCAAAATTCAGCCTTTTGAATTTCTGTGAATTTAAGATTCAGTTACAGAATACACAACTAAAAACAGAACTGAACTCTGCTCCTGCATGAACATGAAAAAAAAAATGTAGCAAAATGACCCGTGTCTCATGTTTTTTTTATTTTATCATACATTATCTGCAAGTTTGTTGTAAATAAATCTCATTAGCATTACAGTGCAATAGTATTTTCTGCTCAGACTAATCAAGACTGTGGAATACGCAACTATTTCTGTCTCACTAAAACAAGCGAGGAAATTAAATAAATCCCAAACGGACGCCTCCTCAGTGTTTGTGTGTATGTAATATGACCGCCAGAGGCACGGAAAAGAAATAAGCACCACAGCTGGCCGACGTGCTCTTCTGTCAGGAAGCCTGTGGAGAGGCCCTTAGCAGCTCTCCCTCTCCATCTCTCTCACTCGCTCACTTCTTCTTGTCCTCCTGGTTCTCTTATGAAAGCTACACCATATCTGGACGGGCTCTCAAATCAGGCTAATTGTGACACGCTGCAATTAGCAGCGAACAGAAAAAGATGCTAAATTTGCAGAGTTGAATCGAACTAGATACCCGTCGATCTCGATTTCTCTCATCAGCCACCAATCTGTGCTCACCGTGTCCTAATCATGCGCTAAATCACATCTTTCGCATTTTAATCCTTGACTTTTCTGGGTGTGTGGTTGCTATTTTCATCATTTCAGTTACTCTTTCAGTTAGGACTTAGTACTCAAAACTTGCTTGGTTAGGACACTGAGTTTTTCTTCCATCGCGCCATCGTCCTTCTCCTTTATCTATTACATCACATTCGAACATTTTTCATCTCTCCTGACGTCCCATTGTCTGGCAGCGGTGGCGCTGGAGATGTTGACCTCTGGTCTGTGAGAGTCATCACTTCTTCACTTTAAATAAATACAGATTATTCATCTATCATGTCCTCTCCAGGGTTGTCTTTATATATATGTGTGTGTGAGTGAGTGTACAGTTTTTCATTAGCTCCCCTCCCTGCACAAGGTGATCTGTTATTGCCTGTCTAACCCTGGGGTGCCATGATGGATGTCAGTTTGTGAATTATTTCTCACTGAGCTAAACCTATATTCAGTCTTTGGCTCAGATCATAGTAAGCAAGGGCTCTAGAGTGACCCTCTTCTGTGGAGTTAGGTGTTTAGGGAACGTCCTATTTTGTTTCAGTTGTCATTCACACAGAAGTCATTTTTCTTTTGTTGAAAGATTAATGAGTTTAATTCATTTGCCATTTTATTGTTTGTTTACCTTTAAAGGGGACATCAGACATCAGACTCATTTTCCAAGTTGGTATGATTCTTTAGGGTCTTCATGAAATGTCCGCAACATACTTTGGTTAAAATTTCTCAAGGTCGTGTAGAACAACACACTTTTTACCTCATCAAAAACAGCTCTGTTCACAGCGAGCTGTTTCGGTGCATGTTGCTTTAAATGATAATGAGCTCTGCTCACCCCGCCCCTCTTTTCAGTTTTTGTGTGTGTGTGTGTGTGTGTGTGTATTTGAGAAAATAATAGTCAACAATAGACACCATTCAAAAGTTTACATACACTTGATTCTTAATACTGTGTTGTTACCTGAATGATCCACAGATGTGTTTTCTTTGTTTACTGATCAGTTAAACTCCCACAAATTCTTTGGTTTTTCAGCATTTGTCTGTATTTGAACCCTTTCCAACAATGACTGTGTGATTTTGAGATCCATCTTTTCACACTGAGGACAACTGAGGAACTCATATGCAACTATTACAGAAGGAAATACGATGTATTAAGAGCTGGGGGTTGAAAACTTTTGAACAACAACAAAAAAATTTCTTATTTTGCCTAAATATCATATTTTTTTCATTTAGTATTGGCCTTCAGAAGCTATAGAAGATACTTACATGTTTCACAGAAGACAACATAAGTTAAATTCAGAAGGAAACGCAATGCATTAAGTGCCGGGGGTTGAAAACTTTTGAACAAAATGAAGATGTGTACTTTTTTCTTATTTTGCCTAAATATCATATTTTTTTCATGTAGTATTGCCCTTCAGAAGCTATAGAAGATACTTACATGTTTCACAGAAGAAAAAATAAGTTAAATTTACCCTTATCTTCAAATTTCAAAAGTTTTCACCCCCCGGCTTTTAATGCACTGTGTTTTCTTCTGAAGCATCAGTGAGCATTTGAACCTTCTGTAATAGTTGCATAATATTTTGAAAACTTTTAGTTGAGAATGAAAAATGAAAAATTCAATGTGGGAAATTGACTCAGGTTTGCAGTTCAAAAACATTCGGCCTTCACAATACCTTAACAACATGTTGCTGACTTTGCAGGCTAAAACAAAAGCTTCAGTTTTATTCTGATTTCTGATGAGTCCTAAATTCTTTCAACACCTCCGGGTTGAACTCCTGCCACAAAAGCTGCTTATTGTCATTTGGCTGCCTTTGAAAACAGACCTGAATCTTTCTTCACATATCTTGCGTTTCTGAAGGCATGAGTTTAGCGGTTGCCTGCTCTCCTCGTGTGTTTCTGACTCAATTATGATTTAGTGTTGAATGCTGCAAGTAACTTTCATCGCCTTCTGTACTTTTCACCCACGTTTAGATGCAAATAACTCTCTTCCACTGTGCCTTTCTGGAACAACTCTTCCACAAACCAAACCACATGATCTGGGCTTCAGCAAAACGCATTATAGCCAGAGGTTGCGCTGCAAATAGTCATTATCTGTCACTTTGACTGACTAGGTTGAATATTTTCCATGCTCTATTTTTAACTGCCTGTAAAACATTGTAATGCTTGGTGTTTTTTATGTGGCATTAATATTACAAGAACTTCTCTAAAAAAGAGCTGTGTTACTCTTTCCAAATGCTACGGATTTTTGGCTTTTTTCGTCATCGTCTTGATTCCTTCTGTTCATAGCTGCTTTCATGCTAAAGGTTGAATGCTCCATATGTTGCTGTGGTTGTGACTGTCTTTTACACACTTTCTGTCTGTCTCTTCCAGGAGCCCAAGGCCAGTTCCCTATCGTCCAGAACATGACTGTGACGGAAGGAGGAATAGCCAACTTGACCTGCCGTGTGGAACATAATGACAACACCTCCCTCCAGTGGTCAAACCCTGCACAACAGACGCTCTTCTTTGGAGACAAGAAAGGTGAGTGATCGCCTCTAAACTCATATCTTTGTCGTGTGTTATTGGACGA
>JAHKKF010494771.1:0-21189 GCA_019740295.1 Labeo calbasu | reverse complement strand
GTGTGTGTGTGTGTGTGTGTGTAAATATATAAATATAAAAAAAAATATTTGAAAAATTAAAAAGGGTGTGTGTGTATGTATTTATGTATGTGTGCATATATATATCTATACATACATAATTTTTTTTTTAAATAATGTGTATATATATACATACATATATAATTTAAATCACATAAAAATATTTAAAAAATGGAACACAGACACATGTACATATATAAGTTAAATAAAATATTTAAAAAGTGCAAAAAATGTGTGCATGTGTGTATATACAATACATAATTTCAATTATATAAATATTTGAAAAAAAGATAATTTCTATCTATCTATCTATCTATCTATCTATCTATCTATCTATTTAAATGTTTTTAATGTAATACATTAGCCTATATGAGACATATACATTATATTATTTCTTGTTATAGAAAGCAATCACACTGACTCCTGGCTCCTAGGAAATGCCATCTTTCACGGTATGACTTTCATGAAAGGTTTGTACATTATCATTAAAAAGCAATTTCTCTATAAAGAAAATGAATGGGATTTTCCGACTGTTGCACTCGGCTCCGTGCATCTCACTAACCTTCTGAAACTTCCCCCATTTTATCTTAGATAAACATAAACACGCCCTGTCCGGATGGAAAATGTTTTATGGATAGTTATCGGAGGACAACTTGCTCAATCAGCTGGAACAATGTTTCTTTAAATCAGTCCGTTTGTTTCTCTTGCTGGTCGCTTTCCACATTCGCTCTTGTCTGGATGAGCGGCGACCTTGTTCCACTGACTCATACGAGCAAAGATTTTGTGACTCACTGTTGGCGGTGTCTGAGGGATGAGCTGTGTAAATCATCTCTGTTCTTCTCCCCTCCCAGAGCCACTGAGAACTAGGGGTAACCTGCACCAGTGGGACGTTCTCTCCATAAACTGCCACTCTGAGCATTAAACCACACGGCAATCACAACATGAGTGAGTATTTGGAGGAAGCTAGCGGAGACAGGAAGTAGTCCTCTGTATCCTTTGCTGGATCATCACTCTGGCAGACGATGCTTGGAAATTTAAATGTCATTGTGTGGTTAATTTCAGAGGTGCCGCTGAGTTGATTTTGAGTGCAGAAAGTCCTACTGACTGAAGTTCAAAAATAACTGTTGCCTTTGGCTATCACGCTCTGTCGAGCCGAACTGATACATTACTGTACATGTAAGGCATAGAGTAGCTTTTGTTGTTTTGACCACTCAGACAGAGGGCTACACCAGGTAGCGGTGTGTGTGGTGAATGTTTTAGATGGAAAAGATGAAGGGAATTCTCTTGTGACAGGTCACGTTGACGCTGTAGCAGCTGAGGTCTGCCAACCCCGCCTATAATGGAGAACGCAGACGCGGAGAAGTGCACTGAAGGATGTGGTCAGAGGGAGACGAGGCTTACCAACTTTATTAATGACTCATTAATTGTCTGTAAACGTTAGAGGTGATTTCCCATGGTACACCCATTGGTACACTCAATTTGATCCTAGATCAGAGTGGAAATTTGACGGAGGATTATTTATTTTTACTGATTAAGCGTGTGTTCGGGAATTTTGGAAATTCTGGGAAACTTTGCTATGAGGTTACCTACATCACCATTAATAAACGCTATCTTTAGCGCATGGTCATCCATCCAAGAGTAAAAATAATTTTTGTCTTGTCTTCCAGTAAAATGTTTTAAAGATGCTTAAAACAAGATGAAAAATTATGCTAGACTTATTTCCAGAGAATATATCTTTAAGTTTATCTTTGTTAAAGGGACAGTTCAGGCAAAAATGAAAATTAACCTGTGATTTACTCAACCTCAAGCCATCCTAGATGTATATGACTTTCTTCTTTCGCTTCTGTCGTGTGTACGACAGTTAGCGGAAACTAGAGATTTCAGTTTATAAAGTTTTAAATATGAATATTATTCTTACAAGCGCATTGCTTCACTTCAGAAGGCCTTTATTAACCCCCTGGAGCTGTGTGGAGCACTTTTTATGATGGATGGATGCACTTTATTGACTTCAAAATCTCAACACCCATTCACTGCCATTATAAAGCTTTCAAGAGCTAGGACGTTTTTTAATATAACTCCGACTGCAT
The DNA here is from genome assembly GCA_019740295.1 of Labeo calbasu. Classification (NCBI taxonomy): domain Eukaryota; kingdom Metazoa; phylum Chordata; class Actinopteri; order Cypriniformes; family Cyprinidae; genus Labeo; species Labeo calbasu. The sequence continues at coordinate 19,084 of JAHKKF010494771.1, read as the reverse complement.
TCATCTGAAAGAAGTCGTCATATAGACCTAGGATGGCTTGAGGGTGAGTAAATCATGGGGTAATTTTCATTTTTGGGACAACTGTCCCTTTAAACATTTTTTTCTCTTGATTTAGGTATTTATTACATTAAATATACATCTAAATAAATTAAATATACATTTCTGTTCACATGTAGAAACAAACTCATCTCAAGTAGTTTCAGCAAATTTTCATTTTTGGGTGAACTATTCCTTTAAGTACAAAAAATGTGTGCATGATTCTGCCTATATGTGTGTGTGTGTTAAAGCAGGTATTTGTATGTGCACCTGCAGTTCACGCCTATAACAGCCATCTGCTGGACATTAGAGAGGTGACGGCGGGTCGCTGTTTGTCTGTTCAGGATATGACTGACTCTCAGCGCAGTGCATGAGGGGCTTGTGTTTAATGGTGAACTAGGGAGAGGCTGAATGACTCACTTAGACAACAATAAACTAGCATGAATTATGCATATACAGTTATCAAAGAATGAAAATATTTGTAGTGTTTCTAAGTGATACATTTTTTTTCTTGTATATTGTTTTCTGGCAAAGGCATCACAAAGTCCAGTGTCAACTAAAAAAGGTTCTACAAACATATTAATACCACCTTACTTTAATTAGTAAAGTTAACTAATCTATCAATCAAAAGAGAAAATACAAGTTTTGTACATTTGTTTAAATTATTTACAATTTACTAACGGTTACAAATCCTATGAAAGCCCGTTTCTGCCACTGAATAAAAAATGTAAAAAAAAAAAAAAGGTAATTGTGACTTTTTATCTCACAATTCTGAGTAATGAAGTCAGAATTGCCAAAGTTGTGGAATTGTATGACAAAGACTCGGTTTTTTTTCAGAATTGCGTGACAAACTCGCCATTGCGAGTTGTTATTTAATCAGAATTGTGAGATATAAACTAACAATTGTGATTTTTTTCCTCAAAGTTGTGTGAAAAACTCGCAATTCTGATTTTTTTTATCAAAATTGCATGATATAAAGTTGCAATTGTGAGTTATAAAATCAGAATTGTGAGATATAAACTCATAATTCTATTTTTTTCTCAGAATTGCGTGACAAACCCGCAATTGCGACTTATAAAATCATAAATGCGACACATAAACTCACAATTCTGATTTTTTTTATCAAAATTGCGTGATATAAACTCACAATTGTGAGTTATAAAATCAGAATGGTGAGATATAAACTCATAATTCTATTTTTTTCTCAGAATTGCGTGACAAACCCGCAATTGCGACTTATAAAATCATAAATGCGACATATAAACTCACAATTCTGATTTTATCAAAATTTTGTGATATAAACTCGCTATTGTGAGTTATAAAGTCAGAATTGTGAGATATAAACTCACAATTCTGATTTTTTTTCTCAGAACTGCATAATATAAACTCGCAATTGCAAGTTTAAAGTCAGAATTGAGAGATATAAACTCACAATTCAGATTTTTTTCTCAAAATTGTATGACAAACTCGCAATTGCGAGTTATAAAATCTGAATTGAGATATAAACTCACAATTCTATTTTTTTTTCTCAAAATTCAGTGAAAAACTTGCAATTGCGAGGTTTAAAGTCAGAATTGAAATATAAACTCACAATTCTGCTTTTTCTCAAAATTGTGAGACAAATGCGCAATTGCGAGTTATAAAATCGTAATTGTGAGATATAAACTCACAATTATGATTATTTCTCAGAATTGCGTGACAAACTTGCAATTGCGAGTTATATAATCAGAAACGTGAGATATAAACTCACAATTCAGATTTTTTTCACATAATTCTGGGAAAAATCCCAGTTGTGAGTTGTAAAGTCAGAATTGTTTGATATCAACTCGCAATTCTGATTATTCCTCAGAATTGTGTGACAAACTCGGAAATGAGAGTTCTAAAGTTTTTAATAACTTTTTCTTCAGAATTGTTTGGCATTTCCAAGAAAACAAGTCATTATTGTGAATCAGTATCACACAATTCTGAGGAAAAAAAGTCAGAATTGTGGGATTAAAAAAAAAGTAATTATTATTCAGGCTTCCATACAAATCCATAGACATGTGCATGATGATTTTCCTGCCCTGCTTCAAGTATGCATATCACTATGTACCAGCGCTCTTCAACAGTGGCTGTAGTAGCATTTAAAATTCTCTCCCTTTTTATTGAGCCCCATCTCAGCGGAACCCTACATATCTCAGGAGAAAGCGTCTATAAGTTCAAAGTGGCTTTTCCAGGAACCGTGGCCTGGAGATCACTCAGGAGGGGTGTAGCTTTCAGTGTCCTGCAGGGAAGGGCTGAAGGGTGGCGGAGTTCTCACTGTTCACTTTGCACCTCTTTCCTCGTAGACTATCTCTCTCACCCTGCCTGTTCCTCTCGCTCACCGTCTGTATCTCTCAAGCTGTTCGTCTCACTCTCACGCTATTTGATGTTCTCCAACTCTGTTTGCCCGTCTCGCAAACTCTTTGCTTTTCTGCCTCTCACACTGTCTGTCTTCATCGCTCCGTCCGTCTGTCTGTCTCCCTCCCTCAAGCAGCTCAAACTGGCTGAGATGGGAACCTCATAGTCGTGCTGTTAAGTCACTTCATTAAAGTTAAACAAACAAGCCGCCAGAAGCTCAGAGAGGTAACATGATATTCAACCCAATATCATGAATTCAGATTATTCTTTGGGCTAAAGTGAGTTTTCACCACACATTTCTGCCAGTGCATAATAAAGAAACTGTGGCTGTCTGCGGATCGTTCCAAGAAAAACATTGTTTAGCAGGCCAGTGATTGTGTACTGACAGGCAGGAGTAGTTTCCTGGGAAAACTACGCCTGTAGGTGCATTGAACAGTTGGTGTGATGGAAAAATTGTGATGGTGCAGACAAGAGGAGAGATATTGTTGTTGCTCCCACACATTTTTGGAAATCTCCTGCTTATAAAAACCTCCGAAGAATTTATCGCTGGTGTAACGCGAGGCCTTAAAGCTGACAGAACGAAAAATATTCAGACGTCTGTGGCTCTAAGTACCCCACTTGAAACGAAAGGGTCACACAAATTTTAATACCTCAGACAACCAGTGCTTGACCCCTAAACACAATCTCTCTCTTTCTACATCATTCCCTCTCTTCCCCCAGCTGCAGAGTTTAGGAGTGCTGGTGGGAGGACGTTGCGGCTAAGCTTCCCTCGAGTGCAGGCTGCAGAGCCAGCGGGAGCATCCGTCCCCTTCCTCTGTTGTTTTTGGCACGGGACGCCCGTCCCCTCCTCTGCTCGAGCTCCCTCAGCCTACAACCCCCAACCTCTGCCTGTTACCCCAACGTCCCATATTCATCCCCACACACAGCTGTAGCACTCTTGGTGACCCCAACTGTCATCCTACACACACACACCAACAAACACGCATGCAGTAATATAACTCAAGTTCAAACAGATAGTCAAGAATGCTGATAACTAAGATAGCATGCTTTAAAGATACAGACCAAGGCTGCTTAACTACCATAGTACGATGCACGGTTGGAAAAATTAGTTGGTTGCTAGTTGTTTCGTGAAACTGTAAACTGTAGTAACATGGTCATAACCTCTGTCATTTAAACCAAGTGGTTCACCCAAAAATGAAAATTCTGTCATTAATTACTCACCTTCATGATGCTCCAAACCCTTAAGACCTTCGTTCATCTTCAGAACACAAATTAAGATATTTTTCAAGAAATCCGAGAGCTTTCTGACCCTGCATAGACAGCAATGAAACTGACACGTTCCAGTTTCAGTTAGTCCATGTGACATCAGTGGTTCAAACGTAATTTTATGAAGCTACAAAAATACTTTTCTGTGCAAAGAAAACTAAAATAATGACTTTATTCGACAATTTCGTCTCTTCCGTGTTGAGTCTTTGGTGCATATTTAACAAGAGCACACGACACAGGAGCCGGCGTTCTGATGTAAAACCCAGATGCGCTGTGCCTTGTTTAGCAGAAGAAGATGCACGTTGTACATAAAACAGTCTGCGTAAACATGTCTGAAGATTTCGACAGAGTGGATGACTTGTAATTTTTTGCCCAACCTCACTTATTTGAACCAGAATATATAGACGATGAACTAAGAGAGATGGACGTTCTACGTCAGAGCGCTGACTCCTGCGTCAGCAGCACCACACGCATGCGTCACAATACTCTTGTGAATGCGTGTCAAAGACTGACACGGAAGAGAAGAAATTGTTGAATAAAGTCATTATTTATGTTTTCTTTGTACACAAAAGTATTCTCGTAGCTTCATAAAATTAAGGTTGAACCACTGATGTCACACTGACTATTTTAACGATGTCCTTACTACCTTTCTGGGCCTTTAACGTGTCAGTTGCATTGCTGTCTATGCGGAGTCAGAAAGCTCTAGGATTTCATCAAAAATATCTTAAAGGGGTCATCGGATGCAAGGTTCACTTTTACATGTTGTTTGAACATAAATGTGTGTTGGTAGTGTGTGTACACAAACACCCTATAATGATAAAAATCCACCTAGTGTTTTTTTTATTTAATCTGTAAAAATAATTTCCCCTTTTTCCAATTAAGCCATTCTCAGCATCTTGTCTGTGTGACGTCACACCGACAGAGGCCACTCCCACGACAGATTGATAGACACGGCCGTCTTACCTTAGACCCGCCCTGATGAGCAGTCCAATTGCTATTTTTTCGATGCCAGAACAGGGACATATGCTGTGTTCACGCCATATTGTTATTATCGTAATTTCGAGATGACAACATGTGATGTTCTACTCGGAGCTGTTCATGTCCTCAGATTTGGAATTATGCTTTTCTATGGCAACACTATAAACGCCTAAACAGAGCCTACGTTAGTCAGGTGGTACAGCGGTCATGTGGTACAAGTCTTAGCTCTCAGAAGACTCCCAGTTCACAAGTTGTAATTACGAGTTCTACAAGGACGTGAACGCTTGTTACAAGTTAGAATCTCGTAATTAATCCGATATGGCATGAACGCATCTATAGACAAGAATGGCTCCTAAGCGATTGAGGTGTTCCGTTGTTGGATGTAATAATGAACATATTAGTCGTCATTTACTCCCATCATCTGAGCTGCTGAAGATGCAGTGGATAACTTTTGTTTGTGAAGGGAATGCGCCTCCAGATCTACATAAATGCATCTATGTTCATGCGAATCATTTGTGATCCAGTTTCACTTACAGCAAAAGTGAGCATAAGGATTTTTTAATGAATCTTTGCAATCGCCTTTCCTAATAACATGCTAGTTAATAAGTTTCGTGGCTAAACGTGGCTAAATGCGGCTAAAGTAAACAGGCTCGTCTCTCCACAGAGAGAAGAGAGGGGCGGGGCGAGCAGAGCTCATTAACATTTAAAGCAACATCCACCAGAACAGGTTGATTTTTGCAGAGCTCAAGGTAAAAAGGGTGTTTTTTACACTACCATTGAGAAATTTTAACCAAAGCATGTTATAGACTTTTCATTAAGACCCTAAAGAATCCTATCAACCTGTGGAAAATGGGCATGTGATGAGCCCTTTAATTTGTGTTCCGAAGATGAACGAACGTCTTACAAACTATTCCTTTAAGCTAATTACTTGACTCACAATTAATGTGCTAAGCTAATTATTTGAATCACAACTAATGTGAAAGGATTGTAGTTCATTTACAGGAAACAACAGAAAGCAGTTGGTTTTGTAAAATCACGTTTACATGCAGTATGTTATTGGCATACTCCTACAGACTTTATATGCGATCCTGGGCCACAAAACCACTCATAATGGTCAATTTTTTTTAAAATTGAGATTTATACATCATCTGAAAGCTGATAAGTAAGCTTTCCATTGATGTATGGTTTGTTTGGATAGGACAATATTTGATAGAACTATTTGAAAATCTGGAATCTGAGGGTGCAAAAAAAAAAAAATAATAATATATATATATTGAGAAAAATCGCCTTTAAAGATGTCCAAATGGAGTTCAAAAATCTTAATAAAACATGATCTTTACTTAATATCCCAATGATTTCTGGCATAAAAGAAAAATCAATAATTTTGACCCATACAATGCATTGTTGACTATTGCTACAAATATACCCATGCTACTTATGACTGGTTTTGTGGTTCAGGTTCACATATTTGGTTAATTCTCTGAAATACGAAACATGGAATTTGAGGACTACCCAGCAAACACAGAACGTTTCCCTAATCTGATTATTTTTTAGGAACCAAATAACAATATTTTGGAAACCAAAACTTTTTTAGCTGGATACTTCACTATTTTTGATCCCTGTCATTTTCATTATCTAGTGCACTATATGCTGAATCATATAGTGAACTGGCCAACATAACTGGCATCTGCTATTGTTCTCACTATGCTACAGATACGCTGCCATTTACTTGTGAAAAACATTGTCGCTTCTGAAACTAAAAGACCACAGTTTGTGTATATGTGTGTGTGTGTGGTCTGGCATGACATACTGAGTAATGATTTGGACTGGTATGGAGCGACTCAGTGGCCCCAAGAACATTAAAACAATGGAACAGTGTCTAATCTAAAAACATAAAGCAGATCATGGGCCTCAAACAGATTTATTGTATAAATTAATCAGTTTTACTTAAATTTCATTAAATAAATGCTAAACTTTCTCACCGATAAAAATAAAAATTACTTTCAATGACTTGACTATGTAAACAGTGTATGCAATATATCTACAGTGCAATACATGTCATGCTAACTTATGCTTGTATGAATATATCATTTATTACAAAAAAGCTCTATGTTTTTGCATAGCCTGACGTCAACTACACATTAATAAACACGTTTATAAACAACTAGTCAGTACAAATGAATAATAAGTTGGAACATCAAGTGCGTAAAACTTAAAATTAATAAAACTTTCAATGCCGCACACTTTACGGATTTCATTTTACAATGTACTGTCTGTCATCGCCGATGTCCATTCTAGTCATAATACATTTCACAGGACTTGGATAGGTAGCTCACCTGCTAAATATATCTCTGCTAAATAGCGACCGTCACTCAGGTGAATAAGCACATACTTGCCTCTGATTTTCGGCTTTTGACTCCGATTTCTATGCCAGTTAAGCACTGTGATTTTAGGCCAGATTTTTACTCGTCAACAGTTTTCTGGAGACAAAAACCTGCAATCCTAGGCGTGAATTAACAAGGAAGTAATCTGAGAGAAGCGTCAATGCATCCCAAATGCCTGGACCTATCTGCAATTCAGAGTCTTGCAGTGTGAATGTCTTTTGACTTTAGGTGACACTGGCAACAATCTACAGTCTTAACATGTACAGTGTAATGTGTGCCAGTCCATTGTGTAATGTGCAAACCAAAATAACTCCAGTGTAAAAGGAACAGTGATCCAATGAGTTAAAAATTATGTTTTTAGTTGTGCCGCTGGTGATTCAAAAGCTGTGCATGAATGCATTGTGGTAAAAACACTTTGGCTTCTTTTCAGTCTTGGCCTCTTTTTCATCCTGACATTGTGAACATTTTGTGTTCTGCATTATATTTTAAACTACTCTTTCAGTAAGTGATGTTTGCTTGGTTGGCTCAGATCTTATTATCCCACCAAGAGGATTGCCACTTATAATCACCATGTGCCACTTCTCTGTTGCTCATCTGGCAACATCTAGACCAGCACAGCCGTCCTCACTGAAAGCACTCATTCATAGTCCATTCCTCAGATCCAGACAGGCTCTATCTGTGTATATTCATCCTCACCTCTCTAATCTTCACTCGTATCCTTTCCCTTTTGTGGGCCAGACAGGTCCTATCAGGGGCCGATATGACGTCTGGAGTCTGCCTCTCATCATGATGTTAGTTCATTTGAGGGCCTTAATGTAATGAGAATAAACTGCTAACCCTCCAACAAACAGCTCTCCAGTACCTGAAGAAAAAATGTTAAAGAGAGGAAATGAGTGTTTTCCCCCACTGACTTTGTTTATAATTTTCATTTCTTAAACCTCACTATCCTCAAAAATGTGGTAAATATCTGCTCCGTGAACCATCTGTCCGTCTATCTATCTATCTATCTATCTATCTATCTATCTATCTATCTTTCTGTCCGTCCAACCTTCCATCCATCCGTCCACCTCTCTCTGTCCATCCATCCATCTGTCTGTCTGTCCATCTATCCATCTGGCTCTCTGTCTGTCTATCCGTCCATCTATCTATCCATCCATCATTGAACCATCTATCAGTCTCTCTGTCTGTCCATCCATCCATCCCTCTGTCCGTCTTCTATTCATCCATGTCTGTCTGTCCACCCTTCCATCTGTCTCTCCATCATCCGTTTCTCTGTCCATCCATCCATCCATCCATCTATGTCTATCCATCCATCTATCTGTCTTTCCACCCTTTCATCTGTCTCTCCATCCTTCATCCATCTCTCTGTCCATCCATCTATCTCTGTCTGTCCACCCTTCCGTCTGTCTCTCCATCCATCATCCGTTTCTCTGTCCATACATCCATCCATCAGTCTCTCTGTCTGTCTATTCATCCATCTCTCTGTCCATCCATCCATCCGTCTATGCCTATCCATCCATCTGTCTGTCTTTCCATCCTTCATCCATCTCTGTCCATTCGTCCATCCATCCGTCTGTCCATCTTTCTGTATGTCTATCTGTCCATCCATCCATCCATTCGTCTTTCTGTCTGTCTGTCCATCCATCCGTCTCTCTGTCCATTCATCCATCTCTTCATCCATCTGTCTCTCTCTGTCTGTCCGTCCATCCATTCATCTGTCTTTCTGTCTGTCTGTCTATCCATCCATCCGTCTCTGTCTGTCCATCCATCTGTTTCTCTTTATGTTTATCTGTCTGTCCATCCATCCATCTCTTTGTCTGTCCATCTGTCCGTCCATCCATCCATCCGTCTCTTTTCCTGTCCATCCATCCATCTGTTCATCTTTCCGTCTATCTGCTTAGTGAACATTTATCTGTCTGTCTATTTCTCTGTCTGTTTGTCCATCTGTTTGTCCATCCATCTATCTGACTGTCTTTCTATCAATCCATCTTTTCATCCGTTCATCCACCTCTTATTTTAAGCAGTCTGTTACTCAGAATATTGCACATAGAAATGATTTATAGGTCTGTTTGTCCTTCAAAGTAGCCTACAATGTAAGATGGTAGAACAACTTGCTAGGAAATCATGAGACAGAACACGAGCAGAATAAGCCTTCAACATTTTGACTCCCCTTTCCAGAACAGTTGCTGATGAGGTAGTAGTGAATATGAGAACAGTCAAACTAGTAATACATGTAGGCATACAGTACAACGTTGTTGGCTTGTTTTAACACTTGACGGGAGTGAAGGCCCAAAGAGACAAGACTGTTCTTTTCACAGTGCCGTTAATACACGATAACACAGTTATTGGAGCCCTCTATAATGTGCTCTGGCTTTAGAACAGTGCTGGATTCGTCCTTGCACTCTGTGCAGCGGGAGGAGCTGTAAAATATCAGATTCTTGGACTTCTCGATATTTGAGTCAGAGCGTGAATCATCATCACATACTTAGTGCGAGTCAAAATCCTCACTCACTCAGCAGTCCCGCGCAGGGAAATCGATTATGTGCCACGTGTGTGGTGTTAGATGTATAATGCGAATCCAAGATTTGTCTTTTAAGAGACCCGAGGAGCAGAAACAGGACTACACAAACTTTGGACTGAGCCGAACCAAAATCCCCTAACATGTTTATCAATCCCCCGCCCTAGCTGCATAAATTGTGCAACAACTTTAAATTATGCAAGAGGTGAATATTGGACATTACCCAGATAATTTATGTCCCCTTGGTAGGGCTGCAGCCCAAGTGTTATTAGGGTTATCTGCTAGTTGCTGAAAGACCTTCAGATATACTAGTGTGTTGTACTCTGTAATGTTGTCCCTGGATCAGAACATGAAGCATCACAGGGTGGAAATGTGAGACAAGAGAATTTGTTTCTTCTTTGTCTTACGATATTTCTGCCTTTAAAATATGAGAATTGAAATTATTCACAGGTTAGCTGTAAAAGTGTAAACTGTAAATGTTTAAAGCTATTGGATACCTGCCAGTCTTCCAGATCAGTATGAATTTCTGATGGATTTCAAGATCATTTGTGTTATTATTCTGATCTAGTTCACTGCCAATTCAATTCAAGCACTTGTAACTCTAGTAACTACTACCAGAATATCACGACCCCTGGTGGAGAGCGTTTATCAGTTCACTTTTATATAAACAAAACTATAAAATTACAAATCTGTGCAGTGTTACAGTGGACAGTATTTTATTGATGTGTTAAAAGTATATAGATCCTGATCATTTACGCTTGACATGTTTAGGTTGTACGTCTTGGTTTGGGTTTCAAATTGTTCTCCCAAGCGACAGGCTGTCACAATCAAGATAGATAATGTAATATATAATTCATGGAAATTACTGTATATACACAGAGTCTGAAAACCACTTATTTGAATCCTAAAATATTGTTTCGAATTAGAGCTGATATTTTCAGACATGCTTCTAAGTTTATAATTCCTAATTAATTTCTAAACACAAATCAAGCTGAACCTGGCAGACCTAGTTATTGCGTTGCGTTTATACCTTTCTTCAAACACGTCTTCAGGCATGTGTAATTAGAAATTTTTGTATGTTTTTTTTTTCGTTGCAGAGACGAAATGTTGCTGTGATTACTGCCACTCTTTCTTCTAAAAGAATACGTTCGTGTGATGAAATAGCCTATGAAATAACAAATGACCGAATTAAATAGGTTATAATTACACGGGAAATACCGACTTGATTTTAAAATGTATTGACTGTACATTGTTTTAAAATCTAATCAAAGCACAACGAATCCTTTCAGTTAGTTGAGCATGCAATCGCTATTTTTTTCTGTTCACCAAAGAACTGTCAGACTTGTCAAGGAAAATATCTCGAGTTTAAAAGAAAAGTTTCCCCCACCCTCCTTCTCACGTCTTAAGCCTTCTTGGCCAATCATCTCTCTTCTCACAAACACTTTAGCAGACTATAAGAGCTCCCCAACTTTTTCCTTTCAACCTAACTCAAAGTTGCTTGGAATTCCGGATACCTAGTTATTTCCTCCAGAATAAGAAACGCACGCTTGGAATTGTATTTCACCCTCATGAGGGAATAACGTCGTTGTTCGGACGCGCTTTCAGCAGACTTGAACGAGATGCCCGAAGAGCCCGCGAGAGACTCCTCCAGCTCCCCCGTGTCTCCCGCGGACAGCCTCAGCAACAGCGACGGAGAGCCCGACAGGCCACCGAAGAGGTGCGGAAGGAAAAGACGGTCGGGCAGGAAAAACGGGGAGGATTCCGACAGCTCGACCCTTGGGAAAAGGGGGAAAAAGTCAAGCAACAGCAGCAACAGCCCTCAGTCTTTTGAGGAGCTGCAGACTCAGCGCGTTATGGCGAACGTACGCGAGCGACAGAGGACGCAGTCGCTCAACGAAGCGTTCGCGGCTTTGCGCAAAATCATCCCCACTTTACCCTCCGATAAACTGAGCAAAATACAGACGCTAAAACTCGCCGCCAGGTACATCGATTTTCTCTGTCAGGTTCTACAGAGTGACGAGCTGGACTCCAAGATGGCAAGTTGTAGTTATGTTGCTCACGAACGTTTGAGCTACGCGTTCTCGGTTTGGAGGATGGAGGGCGCTTGGTCCATGTCTGCATCTCACTAGTGTACAGGGAAAAGTTTTTTAGTTTTCACATGGTACGCTTTCACAATATCCCTCGTCTTTAATGATGTAATATTGTAAACAACTACTTCATTCTACACGTTCAGCCTCAAGTTGTAAAACCAACAGCTGTTGCATGTATTTCAGATCGCCTGGATTTGTTTACTATCAGCATGGCTTTATTTTTACACACTGTCTCTCTCTTTAGATATAGTAATAACGCCAAATACACAATTAAGTTTGGTCCAAAAATATAGCTTAAGTCTAAAAAAGTTGAGATGTTGTTAGACCGCTATTGCATGTAATGCAACCGAATTGTTTACTATAAGTACGGCCTATTGTAGCACATATTTTCCAAAACGGATAACATTTTTTTTTTAAAACAAATAGGTTACTGTAAATATAATGTCCCGCCTAAATCATGCTGTTATTCGCAGGTGAAAGCCAAGAGCTGGGAAAACTCGAGGACCAATACGCCGACACAATGCTAGATTCCTTCTTAATCTTGAGGGAAACTGCAAATGTTCCAACAGAGGTCATGGCTATTATCGAGAGAAGGCCACGGACAGCGAATTGTTGCATATGGACTTCCTCGCGAGTGTTATTATTGACGACGAATGTTGGAAATGTGTGCATATGCATGTTTTTTTTGTTTTTTTTTGTTTTTTTTAAGACTCAGTTGTGCATAACTTTCTTGGAGAAAGTGAAATTGCATCGCAAGGACTGTCGATGAGATGATGGAGAATGAAGCCTCTAGTTCGAATCCTGTGCAAAATACAAAGTTTTAGTACGATTCTATTTATTTATTGATGACACATTTTTTAAAATGAAGGCAAATGTATCCTGTGTCGAAATGCATTCTTATTTTTTTGCTACTTTTGTAAATAAATGTGTATTTCTGTAATAAAGATGAAGAACCTTTAAGAAATATTTCACGCTAGAATCAAAATTCATTCACTTCATTCGTGTGTTCGGTTTTGGAAAAATTATGAAACACGTTATTCGTTTAGTCTTATCATCACGAATTCTTTTAATAGTTATGTCTAAAAATAATAACACGAGGTGGCTGACATAAGCCAGCAAATCAGAGACAAAAATATGTTAAATTGAAAAACAAACAAACATAAGCCATTATGTTTTTAGTCAAAAAAGTCTCTAGTTTTAAAAGTACAATACAGCTTATATTGTTTCAATTCATATAACACTGTGAAAAAATGTAGAAAATAAGACAAAATGGTGCATTATCACAATAGTGCATTATCGATTGCATAAAATTGTGATGGATTATCGAGTTTTATTCTAATAGGTCTAGCTAATTCTGGCTTCTACGATTTAGTTGGTTGACATTCATCTAAGATGCAATTTTGGACGTATAGATTCAAATACTTGTCTTGTTAGTTAATCTGAGAGGCGGGAAGTGGCGGAGGAGAAGATGACTAGAAAATAGGTTTGTATTCATGGAATGTACCCCTAAATTTTTGGAAATTCTTTTTTACAGTTGCACTAAATATCATCGTTTTTATCCAGCTAGAGCTTCCCAAATACACACGTGCGTCATAGGGTCAAATCCCTAGGGATTGCAATGGATGTATAGCCAGAGGCCGCTCCAAAAATACTGTGTGCAGGGGGAAAAAGACAGTGCTGCTCATTAGTTTTGTCTGTTCAATTTCATTCATTTGATAAAAATAACCGCATTGCGATTTAAGTACATCCAATTCACTAGATAAAATAAAAGTATTCATTCTGAATAAAAAGCCTAAAATGCGTTTTGTCTCGCTAAGGCCTGTGGGATATGTTTGCTACGTTCGTGGTTTGTATTTGGCATTGAATCATATATGTAGTGCTGTCAGTTGCGTTTGATTTTATATGAAGTCTGGGAAAGTATTTTGGAATCATGGAATATTTGAAATAAAAGCACGTGCACGTTTGAAGGTGTGTAATTGGGTTTTGAGGCATGTGCGGAATTCCCAGATGTCTATGAAATTTAAGCTCCCTTCAGCAGGACATGGGAAGGTGGGGTGGATGAAGCTGGCCTGTATGCTGAGCAACTGTAATGTTAACCTATTTTTAAAAAAAAAAAAATCCCCTCGTGAGACATACAAACAAATTAGGTCGAGTTTCTAACGAATAATTTATAACTTTTCTAATCGCTCTAACATTGGTTTAAATGGTAGTAAACATTTCCCATTTTTACACAAACGTCATACAGATCCCAGTGAACTTCAGGAGAAAACTGGACCAAAGTTTGAGTTCATTTCCACTTGTAAGGCATTTGGCAGATGGATGTTAGAGGCACACGAATGAAACTTATTTTGAACAGATGTTAGCATTTTAGAGTCACGTGAATTGAACAGATGTTCAGATGTTGAGGTCCGCCTTTAAATAGACTATACTGAAAATCTTAGAAACAAAGCGTTGGCTTTTCTTGAAGGGATAGAACGCGTGGAGTGACGCCGGCTGTCCTCGGAGACTCGAGGTCTACGGTGAATTTAAGCTTTTTGCTCTAAATCACAGCCCGTGGGATCCAATGTCGAGAAGAACACGCGTGGGAGTTTCCCAAATAAAGAAAGCCGTGTAGAATTGCTGTTCTAACAGGTACTGTACACGAAGGTGCTGCTTTTCCGACATCATTGTGCATATGTTTGACGTTTGTTTGTTTGTTTTTGTTGTGTCGAAACCTGAATGAGTTTGTGGCCTACTTGTAAGAACAACAGCCTGTAGTTTTAAACAATATTAGGCCTTCTTTTACCTACGTTTACATTTAACAGTTCAGATAATTCGGATGTAGCGTCGTATTTAAACACAGATTACGTTTATAATGGCCTGATAATGATTTAATGAACTCCGTTTGATGAACTTTCCTAGCCAAAACCAACATTGTTGTTACTGTCATTATTGTTAATATTATACAGATTATTTATTATCTTTTCAGGTCGCTTAGGTCATTTATTAACGTGTATTTTCGGCTCTTAATTAACTGCTCAAACAAAAATATCTTGTACGAACCTTTTCGTGAGTTGCCAGAGTTCTTAGAAAATATATGAAATGTTTATTAAAAGTGTTTCTTTGTCGATGCTAAAAAAATATAGGCTACTAATGATTTGTTTGAAACATGTAACACAACGAAATAAACCTTTATGTTGGGTTAAAAAAAATGGAGAAAGTCAAAGCGAGCACTTGTTCATTTACACAGCTGGTTCGCTTAGGCTACAGCTCATACAACAACTGCTGGCAATTCACTTTATGAAGGAAAATAATTTTCCACTAAAACGACAAGCAGATCTTCTGCTCCTGGAAACAGGTGCAACTTGCAGAAGTAGCTGCAGTCGTTGTAAAGTC
Source organism: Labeo calbasu (assembly GCA_019740295.1). Taxonomy (NCBI): domain Eukaryota; kingdom Metazoa; phylum Chordata; class Actinopteri; order Cypriniformes; family Cyprinidae; genus Labeo; species Labeo calbasu. The sequence goes on along the minus strand of JAHKKF010494771.1, from coordinate 4,058 downwards.
ACACGGAAAAGCCATTGGAAACGGATCCCACGAATGATTGCTTACTGAATGCGCCGATAGCAGGCCTACTTAATTTTTTTTTAAATAGACTACTAGGGTAAAAATAAGGATTGCGTGCATGCATGGGTTGTGATTTAGAGGAAGTGGGCAGTGCAGAAACATGTTTTGCTAATACAGATTTCCTCCAGATGTAAATTTATGTAATAGTGATTTCTTCCCTCGATTTTCGGTATTGGCAAGCCATTTCTGTTTTTATGATTTTAACACTTTATGTTTTGATTTTAAAACGAGTGTTAACATGTTGCCACACTTATTAGTTTGCATTATTGTCACAACAGTGAACCTTTCATCTTTTTTAAATCTTTGTTTTAACATCAAACATTTGTGAATATCATGCTTGTATGCGTAAAGAAATAAAAGCACTTTTGAAAAAACATCTGACATGCTTTAGTTTCTACATTAAAGGCTCGGCCTCTTTAGACACATGGACATTACTGTAACACTGAGAGGTTATAATCTGAGACGGTGCAGGGTTACAGTTATGCTTAGGTCAAGGCTTGTTCCTGGGTAGAGTTAAGGTTGTTAAGGCCTACAAACCTTAAAACTCCTTAACATCTGATTTCATATCCTAACAAAGTGAATTCAATGTCATACTACTGCAACAAGAGCCAAAAAAAATCTGATAATCAATCATGAATACAAAAACAATCAAACTATGTTAGCTGTTAGTTAATGTTTAAAAAAAACCTGAAAAACAAAAATGTGGTTTAATTTCATGTGTCTTCATTTAGGAAGGCAAAACTTAAAGGCACATTATGGGTCAAAACGAAATAGTAAAACTAAATAGTCTGAACGAAAAATGGGCCTTCCTTCCTCCCTTTAGTGAACACTATCACAGTAAAAGCTGTCGTCTTTCAGCTTTTTGGGAAAGGGGACAGATCAACTGTTGCAGGCTGATTGTAGTTAAATTACAGTTTGGTTGCATTAGGCTTAGTGGTGCAAGTGTTGCATTAAGAGTGACAGAGCATCAAAAGTCCCCTTTTTTTAGACTCATTCAACAAAGAGAGCGCCGAACCCCCATGTTTACGGAATACTTAGCGCACGCCACCCAGGGAGCAGACAAGACACGCATCATGCTGCCGCTAGGGGATACACAATGATGTCACACACAGGAAATGGCTGGAGAGACTTGGCACCTCGCGGTGGTTGGCCCAGCATCCACTGGCTCAGGAGGGCCGCTGCGAAAATAAACAGGCAATCAGAACACTGCACGAGAAGTACACAAACCCATTGTGGTGTTTCATGGATAATAAAGGCAGAGTTTTCACATCTAGAGATGTGTTTATTTGTGCAATCTGCTTGTCCATAAATAGACTTGTCTTTTGCAGGACGGATAAACAGAGCGTGGAAGTTAAAGCAGTTTTTGTCCCGCTTTCAAACTTTCCTGTTAATGTTTAGTGATGTTTACGGGATGCTCAGCTGAAAAAGAATAAGAAAAAATTTGATTCGTAAACGGGCTTAAGAAACACATCCTGGAAGGCTGGAAGACATCTAGTATGACTGGATCTAAAATGATTTTAAGCTACATAATCCTATACAGTAATTATATGTATTTAGTACATCTGTTTCAATGAATTAAAGAATAGTTCTCTCAAAAATGTTCTTAACCTCCAAGCCTTTCTAAACTATATATAACTTTTTTCGTTTGCCAAACACACACACGCACACAAAAGAGATTTAAAGAATGTCTCAGTGGTTGTTGTTCATACAGTGTATGTCAATGGCGTCCAGAAGTTTGATCAAAACAATTATGTACACTATCAGTCAAAAGTTTTTGAACAGTAAGGTTTTTAATGTTTTGTTTTAAAGAAGACTCTTCTGCCCTCCAAGCCAGCAATTATTTGACTCAAAATACAGCAAAATAAGTGATATTGTGAAATATTTCTACTTTTCTAATTGAATATATTTTAAAACGTAATTTATTCCTGTGATCAAATCTAAATTTTCAGCATCATTACTCCAGTCTTTAGTGTCACATGATCTTTCAGAAATCATTTTAACATGCTGATTTGTTGTTCACACTTATTATTATTATCAATATTTAAAACAGTTGAGTACATTTGTTCAAGATTCTCTGATGAATAGAAAGATCTGCATTTATCTGAAAAAAAAAACCTTTTGTAACATTACACACTTTACTTTTTGGGGGGAAATAAATGACAGAGATTATTGCTTTTATTTAGCAAGGATGCGTAAAATTGATCAAAAGTGACAAAGACGTATAATGTTACAAAAGATTTCTTTTTCAGATAAATTTCTATTTTTTCTATTCACTGAAAAAACCTGAAAAAATTCTACTCGGCTGTTTTCAACATAATAATAATACGTTTTTTGAGCAGCAAATCAGAATATTAGAATGATTTCTGAAGGATCATGTGACTGGAGTAATGATGCTAAAAATTCAGCTTAGAAATCAAAGGAATAAATTACATTTTAAAATATATTCAAATAGAAAACAGCTATTTTAAAAAGTAAAAATATTTTACAGTTGTACTGTTTTTGCTGTACTTTGAAACAAATAAATACAGGCTTGGTGAGCAGGAGAGACTTCCTTAAAAAACAAAAATCTTACTGTTCAAAAACTTTTGACTGGTAGTGTAAACTATAAAAATTATTTAAAAATGATTAAACACATTTCACACACACACAAAAAAATACTACTTCAGTCTTTGTACTTAAAAATTAATTTGTTATAAAACTGGCCAGCAATTCCTGAGTGAGAACAGTTTCTACACCATCTTGACTTTTAATATGGTCACATATTTAAATAGTAGTAACATCAAACCAATAAAATCAAACGAGGTGATCAATGATTTAATTAGACTTAATGTTTGGACCCCATTGACTTTCACTGTATGAACAAAAACAGTTAACATTTGTCTGATCTTAATTTGCGTTCCACAGAACAGCATGAGGGTGAGTAAATGACAGGATTTTCATTTTTAGGTGAATTATTCCTTTAATAACGTCAGTGTATTATTGATTACTTGTAACATTACTCAAGTTAATATACTTTTGGTTTTCCAGTGAATCGGTACCTTAGTGATTACTTTTTATTCTTGATAAACAAATTACACCCCCAAGACAAAGATTCTGAAAATGTAATAAGCGGCTCATGTTGTATCACTTAACACCATATTGCTCCGGGAAACTCTTTTGTTCTTCTGTTTGGCAGTAAAATCCCCCATCTGGATCCAACCTGTTATGAAGGAGAATGTCTAGCGACCATATAACAAAAATACTGCTAAATGCATAATACAACTCGCAGCTCTCGCACGAAAGAACGCCATTGTCAGGCAAAAGAAAAGAGAACCGAACGTCAGCTTTCATGAACGAGACTGATTTTCTGACAGCCCCATTAAATAAACATAAGTCCATTCAGACTTATGTTAAAGCTCCCACAAAGCACTTTGTTTTTAATATCCATAGATGTCAAATTAGATGCATGTTTCCAGAATCAGTTATTGGAGCAAAAAACTGAACCCTTCGGTATGTTATGATTGGCTCATTATTAAAGGTCTTCTAGCTTCAAATGTTCTGTACTAAGGAATCTTTCATACTTTTAGAAACAGACAATGTGTGGACTGATGCTCTTAGCAGTCAAACGGCCTACGTCACTTTCTCCGGCCCCGGGGCGATCAGCCTAATGACACCCCCCACTCGCCCTCCTATGGGGTCGGCTCCTGAACAGCTACTAAGCTCCACAGAGTCATTAACCTGGAGCCCACCGGAGCTCTCAAACACAGGCCTATTTTCACCACTACATGAGGAAGATAAGTGATGTGTTGTTTCTTGGGCATTACAATGATTCCCCTTTTCCTTCCTCCGCATGTCGGGAGACGCAACTGGGGCTAACAAGGCAAAAAACAGCCTTGAGGTTAAAACAGGAGGGTCACTATCATTTAACCTCTACATCCTAATCATGTTTTGGCAAAAATGCTAATCATTTCACATTTCACGCTTTTATTTTATGGCAGGAGTTTTGTATTCTTGTAAAT
>JAHKKF010494770.1:0-30801 GCA_019740295.1 Labeo calbasu | reverse complement strand
TACGACTGAAGAAAGAAAGACATGAACATCTTGGATGACAAGGGGGTGAGTACATTATCTGTAAATTTTTGTTCTGGAAGTGGACTTCTCCTTTAATAAAGAATTCATGCACAGCAAAAATACTATCCAAAATATCTTTTTTCCACAAAAATGTCCTTTTAATTTTTTTCAATTCAGCAAAATCGCTAAAAGAAAGTGCCTCATTGCTTTCTCTTAGAAGAAGACCGTTTAAATCACTAGATGATGTAATTTGTATATCTACCCAATGAAATCTCTGGATAAAAAGATCATCGTATTCCTGATCTGAAAGTGTGTGGGATAAAATAAAATAAAAAATACACATATACAGTCTAGGGTTACAGGGTGATTTTGGCTTGAATATTTAAAACAGACATTATACATATTTAATGTTATTGTTGTAGCCATTCCCTAAAGCAAGTCTTTCCAGTAGTGTGTATTGACGTCCTTGTGCGTATAGTAGTTTGTTTACGTGTTGACGTGCACTCAACAAAGCTGTTTTATTCATGAACATGGGCTCATAGTTCACCCTATAAGAAATATATAATAAATAAAGCAATAATTCACCTGAATTTCAAATGAAGTCATCACTACAACTAGTAGTGGTTCAACTTTTGTTCAGTTTCTCAGAATAACGATTGCAGAAAAATAAATAAAAATCATGCTTTGACAACACAGAAGTACAATTTTAGAAAAAAAATAAATTGTAGGTTATTTTTGAATATATTCCAGCGTGTTTGTTCAGATCTGAGGAGTTCTTTGTTCTGGTTGCTCAGGTGCCGTTTCAGCTCTCTGTATTGTTGATTTCAGAGGGTTGGCTTGGCAGACGCCTGTGCATATTTATAAATGCAGAGAATCTGTGCTAAGAAAGACAATGCACTTTTATTTAGACTCAAGAAAAAGTGTTTACATCTGATGGATGGGATGCATGGATGAAAATATATCAACACTGTATGCCGTATGCATGCTGTATGTCTAACTCTCTGTATCTCTCTTTCTCTCCCTCAGGGTATCAGTAGCTTGTTTAGCTCCCTGAAAGTGGTTCGGCTGTTGCGTCTGGGCCGGGTGGCTCGAAAACTAGATCACTACATCGAATATGGCGCGGCTGTTTTGGTTCTGTTAGTTTGCGTGTTTGGACTGGCGGCCCACTGGCTGGCCTGCATCTGGTACAGCATTGGAGACTATGAGGTGCTGAGCGAGGATCGTGAAAAGGTACGTCCGGAAAGCTGGCTTTATATGCTGGGTGAGACCATTGGGACACCCTATCACTACAACGTCAGCGGGACGGGAAAATGGGAGGGCGGACCTACGAAAGATTCAGTCTACATCACATCCTTGTACTTCACCATGACAAGCCTGACCAGCATTGGCTTTGGAAATATTGCTCCAACCACAGATGCAGAGAAAATCTTCGCCGTGGCCATGATGATGATTGGATGTGAGTTGAGAAGCTTTATTTCATTCTCATAAACACCTGATTGAAAAAATAGTGTTGATAAGTCTAAAGCCTGTTTTTAATGGTAATTGTGCATATAATGAACTAACCAGCATAGGTACAAGCTAGCAAGTTCAGGGCTCAGCAATAACGATGACACAATGGCCATGTTTTAGGCCAGTTGACAGAACTGTCATACATTTTTTGAATATTAGCTGCAAATTCTGCTTGTTAACTTTTTAAACTTGTCAGCTAGGCAAAATGTTCTAATTGGCCAAGTTTTTAGCTACAGAAGGAACTCTGATCAGTAATCACATTGTCTTGATATTTTCACATTACCCCCTCAGTTTTGTTTTGATTCATTTGTGACCATTTTTGCTGACTGTAGCAGCTACCTTTCATTTGGTTCTGTTAGCGAACAGTGATTTGTTACAGAGACAGATGGAAGAAATAATGGAGCGTTGACTTTAGAGATGATGCCTGCAGGGTCATCCACGACGGGGCTATCGCAGAACACACTGCCATTGAGCTGTGATTCACCACTCAGAGGAAAATGAGTCAGTTCCATTATATGTGCTATTAAAGCCAGTACGCTGTTATTTATATGGTAAAACTCCCTCATGAGTGGCTTATTTTCAGAGTAAACATACATAGCTGCTTTTTGGGCAAACAATCCTACAGTACTGAACATCACTAGGTTCAGAGGTGGGATCTAGAATTGGTGAGATTTTGTTTTGAAATTAAACAGGCAAAACAATCTAAATCAATTAACTAAACCTTTTTAATGTAGGACGAGGCTGTTTAGTCACAAGAAAGGAAAAAATCATTTTATTATTATTATTATTATTATTTATTTTATTTTTTTTATGATTTTTAGAATTGTACATTCTCAATTTTTGTATTTATGGGTTTAGATTACTTTTGCCATCCTTTCAAGCAATAATAATTAAACAGTTTAATGTAATCATTAACAAATTTTAAAATGAATACAAGTTTTTCTGTACCTACTGTACATTATAATTTATAGTAAATGCTCTGTAGCATGATTTTTCCACGTTTTTACAGCGTTGCGCATTCTAACCAATCACACGTGATTCTGTTGAGCTTAGGAACGAAATCGCCAATCAGAGGCGTTCAGATGAGTCATCAGTTTTGAGTGCGGACGCTCACTGACTGAATTCTCATCATAAACAGCAAAGTGCAGATGTACGTACAATGTAAATAAGAGACTAATTTCACAGTAGACAGCTTCAGCTATTATAACAATGGTTTCATTTTTTTTGAGAGTGCTTAAAAGCCGACTGAAGTGTTTTGAAACACACAGCGTTATTCCAGGTGTAGACGCAATTTCAACTGAAACAGAAAGACAGGGCGGGACATATCAAACAGTCCCACCCCCTTTTTTAAATAGCCAATAGCATTTTATTTATATCACAGCTTGGGACAGAGCCAACGAACTCAGTAGCCGCATTTGTATTTCATGCAGTGTATGAAAGCCACAGTCTCATTCATATCGCTATAAATATAGCATTCTGTGTAGAATTCAAATGTGCTTTGTGGTCCGCGCTGACTCGCATACGAGTCGTGCATACGATCCACTCTGCTATCGTTTCTCTGGACCGGAGCAGAATGTGTGCGCGACACCAGACTTGTTTAACAACGGAAATTAGATTTACATTGTCTGAATCGCTCCCTATCCCCTGTTCAGTGCACTATGTGCCATTCACGGTACAGAAAATACAATTTCTGTAAATGAGTGAACAACTTCAGTTGCAGTTTCAGCGTTCATTTATAGTGTAAGGGGCAGGGCGCTTTTGATTCTAGAGAGTGTTTGATTGGACGGAAAGTTTAATGAGAAGCTGAAGTGCAGGGTGATGTCATCAAAATCACTGATTCATATTGGTTAGTTAGAGTTAGAGTTAGAGACTGTAAGAATTGAATGCAAATTTTGTCATTGTTTTGGAGCACTAAAAGCCAAAAAACATACATTTTAATTTCATTTGAGACTTTAAACTTGCAATAATGTTGCAATTAGCAACTGTTTTTATTAAATATCATGATCACGTTAAAAACAAATTCAGTCCTATTAAAAATATTTTATTCACCTACATAACGCCCATATCTGGCACTTGCCTAAGAAGATGGGTTTATGATGTTTGTAGTTTATATAATAATAATAATAGATTAGGCTGCTTTGTAGCTTTACCCTGGAGTTGGTTCACCCTCCGCTAAAATGAAAATTCAGTCATTAATTACTCATTCTCATGTCGTTGTAAATCCGTAAGATCTTAGTTCATCTTCGGAACATAAATTAAGATATTTTTGATGAAAAGCTTTCTGACTCTTCATAGACGGCAATGTAACTGAAATGTTCCCAGACCCAGAAACTTACACAGTTTGAAAGCTCAGAGGGTCAGAAAGTGCTTAGATTTCATCAAAAATATCGTATTTAGTGTTCCAAAGATGAACAAAGGTCTTACGGGTTTAGAACATCATGATGGTGAGTAATTAATGACAGAATTTTTATTTCTGGGTGAACTATCCCTTTAATTACATTATTAAAATCAAAAGTTTTATCTGTTAATATTATTTAGTGGATCAGCTAACATGAACTAACAATGAACATTAGAATTTTTATTAACTAACATTGACAAAGATGAATAAATACTGTAACAAATGTATGGCTCATTGTTATTTATATTTATATATTAGTGTATTTCCCATTAACCAATGGGACCTATATATATGTTATCAGTTATTAAGACACAATAGTATGGAATTTTATTGCTACAGCTAGACTGGGAAAATAATTAAAAGTGATGATGACTAAGTTTGCCCTGAACAGTTCTATACAATCATATGTTTTCTATAATTACTATGTGCAGATGTCTGTAGGGAACTCATTACATAATTACACACAAAGGGAAAAATATGTATTAAATGTAAATATATGAAGCAGTGAAGCTCGCAGGCATTTCTTTTGAGCTGTGTAGTATCATTTCAAGTGGCAAACTGTTTCTTCTAGCTCATGTCACGTTGTTTTACGTAACAGCCTATATGTCATGTTTTATGCTTATTTAACAACAGTTAATGAAAATGTTCAACTGGCATCACACGGCAGTCTGTTCTCAAATGCTTCAAGGTGATGTAAATTCGCAGGCTTTTGTTTCACAAGTGCATTTCAGATTTCTGAATCCTGCTGATGTTTCATCATGTTTATAGTGACAGTTTAAATCAGCACCGAGTGTAAACACTTGATTGGAGCACCGTTTGCATCATTCTCAAGGGCTTTATTCCACAGTCTGGAGAAGTTGTGAGCGAAATTAGTCTCTTCTTTTGAAACAAAACCAGAAGTGCAGATGCTGATTTCATGGGTTGCTCGGGGAACAGGGCTGGCAGCAGGTGCTGGAATGCCTTTTCTGTTGCCATGGCAACCGCTAGCTTGGGGCACTAGTTTAACGACTGATAGAAAATGTAAATCTGACTGAGACAGACTAACAGCCAGAGACATACATGACTGGCTTGTTTTCCTCACATACACCTTTCTGAATCTCGCCTGCGTGCATGTGCCGACGTACACGTGCGGAGGTCTTGAGCCGGCGACAAACGCGAAGCAGCTTTAATCTTTCTCCTGCAGGAGTTTTTGTCAGCTAATGACTTCATACATATTAGATATGCATTCATGAGGCAGGCATACGCAAATTCATCTCAACGCTGTGAAACATTTTTGTTTTGCTGTGTTTGATTGATAGCTTAACTTCCTCTCTTTGTTTTCAGATAAATTTGCTCAAGAGGCTTTAATGTTCCTCACGTGTTTTCACTGCATGTGCGCAGGTTGCGACGTCACAAAGGGGCAAGGGCTCAGCTTATGAATATTGATTAGGTTATGCACAAATAGTTTAACATGATGTTTTAATGTTTTGATAAGTAGTCTGTGTGATTCATTAGGTCTGTTTCAGACTGTCTGATCAACACTTTGTCAAAACATTATGAGTAGAAGTCCTAAAAAAATACCACCATTTAAATACACAGTCATTTGAGGGAGCTGTCATTATTGATGATCAATTCAGGTGCTCAAATGAGTTTTTCTGTTTGGTAATTCCTTTGGTATTCCTTTATTATACATGTGTTTTGGGTTTTGTAGCTCAGTGCAAAGTTATCCAGTTTCTAATTCACCTAAATTCACCAACTAAAACTACAAATTGACTAAGTAAATTGAAAAATACTAAAAAATGTTTTATTATATATTTAATCATTCTTCTGAGCTTACTTTCTAACTACTCTCTCAAAAGCTGATCAGTATCTTAGTCAGGTAAGACGCCATACACTAAAATAAAGGTGCTATAAAAGGTTCTTCATAGCGATGCCATAGAAGAACCATTCAGTCAAAGGTTCATTAAAGAACGTGAAGCACCTTTATTTTTAAAAGTGTATTTAACAGATTAAAACAAGCCTTATGGGACTACCATGGGACACGCTAGATGATTTGAGCGCACTAAATGATTCGACCAAACCACGAGACCACACACTTGCTGATTGTAGGAATGATTTCACAGTGACACAAGATGTCACGGAGACTTGTGAAATCAAACGTGACTAGAGAAGGAAAACACATGGAGGATGCTTGACGTTGTCAGCTGGTTCTCCTGCCGGCATTTTGTTGTACAGTTAAAAGCAAAATAGAATATATCTGCAATCAGCGATTACTGGGGTTCAAGTGCTTTAAGGTGTTTAAGCACATATAAATTTTGTTTGGCAAACCCAGGTAATTTATCAAAGAAATATTATGTTTACCCTATGTTTATGACTGTATAGCGCCAGCTTTGGTCTGATCCCCTTAAAAATTTGCATGTTTATTTAGAATCATCTGTCGCATGTGCTCAGCAGGTTTTGTGAAATTTTGAGTTTTCCTTTAGGCTTTATAGAATTTTGGGTAAATTTGGACAGACCCCTTTTCTAAACAACCCCGTTATAGCTTCCCAAATGGTAAATTTCATTTTTTTAAAAAAAATCATTAGCCTAGAGAGTCCAGAGAATTGCACTTCAGTGTTTTTTTCCAGTTTGAGCGAAAAACCTAGGACTATGTCGCAGAAGTAGGTATTTTACATCTTCTCAATCATTTAACAAATGATTTGATTGACAGCAGTGGTTCTAGAGGCAAAGTTACGCCCTTGAAAAATACAATGTTGCCCCCCAGTGGCCGATTTCTTTCAAATTTCTCTCAGATCTTTGGGGCTGTGAGTCAAACAGGTCCATCGTGTTTCGTTCTGATTGGCCTCTGTTTACCTTGTCTAACAGGTGCTTAAATTTCGTCGGCCAATGGCGGCAATGTTTTTTGAGATACGCAAATGTCCATGTAGACACTTCCAACCAAGACATTGCACACTAACTTTAATGTTGATAGGACAAATGGTTGTACAGTTATAGCTATTTTTATGTTTTTTTCTCTTATAGATCCACGATTTCTTTTTCCTGTGACCTCAGACTGAGCTCTTACATAAGTGTTCTGAATTTAAGGAGATACCTAAAGTGGGCTAAAAGTGGCCCCTTTCGAACGTTTTGGCGTCCCTTTGTAGAAGTTCAGCTTTTTTTGATAATTATTGATATTTACTCTCCAGAGAATCTTTCTGCACTCGTTTGGTTCCGATTAGGCGAAAAACCTAGGACTAGTTCGCAATGGCGTTCCAATGACATAGCTTCTTGAGCCTGTGACTGACGGTTTAGGAGTTATGAGCGATTTCGTACTTTTGATCATTGTAGCACCCCCGTCAGGCCGACTGGGGCGAGACTTGGTCATGTTGTAGGCAGTGTGAGTACTACCATCCCTCCAAGTTTCAAGTCTCTACTACTTACAGTTTGGTTTGCACGGTCAGTTTTTACGTGGATTTCGCTGATCCGTGACCGTTCTAACAACTACAACAGAAAAATATATATATGGGTGATGTTTTTTTCTCAGTACTTTGCTTTTGTGGCACGTTTGATGTACGGCTAGCCGAAGCAGTTGTCTGAACAACTTGTAAAACAACCAGATATAGTTTGCCTTTTTTATGTAACATGTAGGTGCAGATAAATCGAAAATAGTCGACACTACATTTATAAACTTGCTTTTTTATGTAACATTTAGGCCCAGATAAATCAGAAATAGACGACATCAGACTTATAAACCAGCATCCAGCAAAACGGTTACAGCAAATACTGCCACAGCTGTTCTCCATAAAACCTACAGACAACAGCTTACAGACAAGAATCTCATTTAGGTAATACAGACAGCCTCAAACAAAACTCTATAAAAACTACGACAAATCCAGAGAGTTGTTTTTTGATGCAGGGAATCTTATGCAAGATGGCAGCATGAATCCAGTCCATGCTGCTGAATCATAGATACTGCGGAGATGCAATAACGATGGAAGTTACAGTGTAGCTCTAAATGTAGCAACAATATATTTTATTTGCACAAAGTGCTGCATTTGTATTGGTATGAATTTTACAAGGCTTTTAACTTAGTTTTTGATGATGTTATTTTGAGAATGGTGCACTGTAGTGTTAGCAGGCCGATAAAACAGTCTGTGGTGCTATGATTTGAGATGATAATGAAATAATTAAAAAATGTCAAACTTCAGCACAAAGAGTGACTTTGAGAGATAAAATTGGCCAGAATATTTGATGCCCCGATACTTTGACACCATCAGCATCAGAGTGAACTGAAATGGGAAGCTAAAATGTTCCTGAACGGCTGATCTGTTCTTTATTGCCTAAGTGAATGTGAGCCTGTTTTCCAGTAGATTTGGTGCTTAATCAATTTACCTTGGCCAAATTCCCCGGCATCCTAACCTTTAAACTGACATTGATACTGATTTACAGTGTTTGCAAACGTGGAACGGAAAGCTTTCGCTCACCCTGCCGTCACATGGCCCTTTGTAGGCAATGATGCAAGTTCAATTGGAAGTAGAGATGTCAAGATATTAAATATTCTGTCACATGTTCCTGTAATGGAGTCACAGCCACAGGAAATCTTTTGACAAGGACTCGTTTCATCTGATCAGATACTTTCTTTCCCTCTTTCTTTCTTCCTCTTTTACCCTTTTCTCATTTGCAGCCATAATCAAGGAACAAACACAACAGATAAAAGAAGGCACACATATGCACTCAACACTTAACCAATCTCAATAACAGTGGGAACATCAAATATATAAATTTGATGATATGTATTTCATTGCTATACTACTCGAGCACAAGTAACTATTTATTTAGCTAGAAGACACAGGGCTGTGGCTTTTATATATGAGTGCGGTGCCTAATAAGGATAATAGGCCTTTTTCACGATCCGTGTGCAAAATCTGGAAGCGTCGAGTAGTTGTGTAAAATAACTTTTGCTGTAGCCTGTATGAATGGCAATGCCCAGAGCACGGGATGGTTGTGATTTATTAATGAACAATTCATCATAGAGGTTTTATCAACCTATAAAAAACTATAAAACTTGTTTTATCAGACTTAAACTAGAAACATTGTGTGTATTGACGTCTTTCCGTGGTTGAAGTAAAAAACGTTCTGATGTTCATTTATGCGTCATCTGTCACGACACATTGAAGAGCCACAAAACGCTATTTATTGTTTGAATTTCTTTAAAAAAGGCGACATTTTAAAGCTGAGACTTTGTTTTATACCAGAACGAACCTGCTCTGCTCTGTCGGCATGTTGTCAGTTTCTTCTTTGCTCCGCGATGTATTTTTCACTGCGTTAGAACATTATGTGCAGTGTGAGAGCGGCACTCTGTCATCAGACATAGCAACGGTAATTAAGGAAGGCGGGTTTTTGCGAAGGGTCAATTGTGAGATGTTTTCTTTTGAATTAGTGATGACTACATAATTACATTATAATTTCTGATGAACAGATCTGATGAACTTTTTCGTTTTGGCCATGCACTTACACAATAACAGTGTTTTTGGGGCGTGAAAACTTTTGAAAATTAATTTCAAAATGCAAGTTTATGGAAACTATACTGTTATCACCTCCATGTAAACTACAAAAAACAAATTTATGAAAATGGTGATGTCATGCGCATGCCCATTACGTGTTTGTATAGTATTTTTTTACAGTATGACATCGCCAACTACTGGCTTGGCATGCACAGTACAGCATTTGGTTGCTTTGGACAATATTGTTGGCTGTACGCAAAAAAGGGTAAAGTAGAAACTTCTCCACTTTTAGTACATCGAAAAATGCAAAATGTACTGATAATTTTCTGCCAGTACATTATCTGTTTTTCTGCTGATAGTTTTCTTACAGTGTAGTTGAGCAAAAATATCATTTACACAGCCTCTGTTTAAACTTTCTTTTGTAGATAATTTCTACATTAGGCATCTTTTTTTTGTGTTTTGTACTTGTGTATTTAAATTTTAGCTGTAAGTCTAAAAATCTCCCTTTGACTTTCAGAATGGTTAGCACTCAAAATATAAATGACAGTGTTGATGTAATAATATTTCCATACTGCATTTAGATTAATTTGCTTATAAAATTGACCCTTAGCAAGGAAGTTTGATTGACACTGAATCTGCCATTCTGTCTGACAAATAAACCAGACAGTGGAGTAGACTAACGTAAGGTGGACTTGAACTTGAATAATGGTGTATATTGACGTCTTTCTGTGGTCGAAACCTTCTGATGTTCATTCGTGTTTATTTTGTGCTATAACTAGTAAAACGGAATAGATGATTGTTCCACATGCAGCTTGAACTGAGGTGCTACAGCGATCTGCTGAACATTAAAGAGTCACAAAACAGTATTTATTGTTTGAAGCGGTATATATTGTTTGAATTTTATTGTGTGAGAACATGATGTGTGGCGTGAAAGCGGATATCTTGTCGGACATAGAAAGAGTAATGAAAGGGGGGGTGGGTCTTTGCGAAGGGTCCATTGTGATTGGTCTTTTCTATGATCTGTTTGTATCATATAGCTGACTTTACATTGCAAAAACAGTATCACATTAGTGTTGATGATTATGTGCAGCTGACTGAAAATATGACATGTGCTGGTGTCATGATGCAGCATTTCATTTATAGAGGGTTTGCACTTACGTCATGATTTGGTCAGTAACCTGGATGTGTGGCCATACTGCCGATGCTCGGATGTAAACAACAGCATGGACTGCACAGATAATGTACTACTGAATACGTTGTTCTGCTAATTCGGAAAAAAATATGTGGAAGCTGCTAAAGACTTAGTAAGCAGGAAAGGGCGCAATAAGATGCGTACAAGCAGTATTAAGAGGGAAATGATAAGAACAAACACGAATGTTGTCAAGATTGTTGCCCTGGAAGTCCTGGTTCAGTTTGGCCAACCACAAATGCCTTTTGATCCTCAGACAGTTTTTTGCACTCTTCTCCTTGATTTGTTATAACATGTGGCAGTCTATAGTACTCCAAATGTTCTTCCCGGTCCACTTTCAGCAGCAATAATCAGCAAAATATGCGTTTTTTTTGTTCGTTTTGTTCGGTTCAGTGGCATTGTTTACTTTCAGTGCTGCCAATATGGTCAATTGATGATGCGTTGTGAAAA
The DNA here is from genome assembly GCA_019740295.1 of Labeo calbasu. NCBI lineage: Eukaryota > Metazoa > Chordata > Actinopteri > Cypriniformes > Cyprinidae > Labeo > Labeo calbasu. The sequence continues at coordinate 19,793 of JAHKKF010494770.1, read as the reverse complement.
CACTAAAACCAAAACCTAAAACCTCAACTTACCTAAAGCTTTAACGCTATTCTATTGCTGCCATTCAGGCATTGGAGTTAATTTGAGGGATCATAAATTTTAGATTCTGATATGATTTACTTGAATATAAAAGTTATTGTACTGTCAATAGGAAGTATTCACTATCTGAATGAATTTGAAACAAAGCTATATACTGTATTGGCAAAGCAAAGGGGAGATAAAGAGAAAGCAAGGGGGAGAGATGGAGGGATGGAGCCCAAGTATTATGCTGGCAGTACAATTAATCACCTGCTCTAATCAAATTACACTAACACAGGCTTATCTCCTCCACCCCATGTTTGTCTTTGCTCTACTGCTCATTCTCTCTCTCCATCTCTGGCAGCAGCCCAACTCAAGCAGACGGTGTGATGTGCGTCTTCTACCGATCTTTTACCGAAACAGTGTTGTGAATGTGTCACGCAGAGACAATTGCCGCAGCACTTTTCTAATGAACGAAGCAGGTGTACAAACATCAGATCTACAAAACTTTGTGAAAAATGTGTACGTTTTCACTAACGAGTCCAGCTTTACAGTACCATCTCAGGACAGTCCCCTTGGGGTTCAGTGCTGATTTTTCCTCTTCTAATGACTTGAACATGCATGTGTGTGCTTGCATGTTTTAAACAGAGCGCACAGAAAAAGCATGTTGTTTAAGGCTCCTATATGAACGCAAGTAAGATTAATGCGGTTCTGTGCCATTGTTTCTACTTTAAATCACATACTCGATATGCCGTTTCCTCGTTTGAGTTGTTGTGTACTTCAGGAGGAACAGAATAACCCAAATGTGACTATTTTTAGAAAAGATGTTAAATTCATGAAACCTCAGCTTTAGCTGTGCTAAGGGGAACAGTAAATGAGAGTGTGAAAAAGAGAGAAACAGAAAGTGGATGGAGGAATTTTAATGTCAGTCACACAGTTTTAGTGACCAATTTGGATCACATTTTCTCCGTCATAGTTAAAGATTAAAGAAAATGTCTACTTAAGGAATAGCTCACCCAAAAAGTCTTTAATTCATGTCGTTACAAACCAGTAAGATGTTTGTTTATCTTCAGAACACAAATTAAGATATTTTTGAAGAAATCCGAGAGCTTTCTGACCACATTCAAGGCCCAGAAAGGTAGTAAGGACATTGTTAACATTTTTCATGTGCCATCAGTGGTTCAACCTGGATTTTATGAAGCTACAAGAATACTTTTTGTGTGCAAAAAAATAAATAAAAAACTAACAACTTTATTCAACATAAACTATTTTAACAATGTCCTTACTACCTTTCTGAGCCTTAAACGTGTCAGTTACGTTGCTGTCTATACAGGATCAAAAATATCTTAATTTGGGTTCGGAAGATGAACAAAGGTCTTACGGGTTTGGAAAAACATGAGGGTGAGTATGTAATGACAGAACCTTTCATTTTTGGATGAACTAACTCTTTAACTTGATTAAATGATGGTTGAAGCCTGTTGACAGCACATTTGAAAACTTCAGTATAATTTAATCATGTGACATGAACTATAAACGTGTTTAGATCAGATCTTTTAATCAAGAGCTGCCTAGAAAGTCCATGCAATCACGAAGAACAAACTAATGACTCGCTGAAGAAATACTAACACTCTCTCTCTATCACACTCACACGATTAAAGAGTTTACATCAGCCGTGTTAATGTAAGGAGAGGGTGTGTAATGAGCTGCCTGGCTCACTTATTTGTTCATTTGTTAATGAACATTCGCCCATCTGTGTAATGAAAAACAGATGTGAGCGAGTGTGCGCGTTTGATTCGACGGGACAGTTCATGTTGAACCGTGAAAGCAGTTAAAGTTTGCAGGGTGAACAAACGCCCACCCCTTGACCTCACACATTGATACATCTGGACGTGTCTGTGTCCTATGCGTGGTGTCAGAGCATCTAGGATGTGCGTGTGTTTTTGTGTGTGCGTCTGTTCAGTAGGACAGTCTCTGTCAGCTCTGTTCCATGTTCCTGTCACCCTGGAGCCAAATCTGTCCCCAGATCAGCAAAGACTGTCACACTGCATATCTGTACATCACTGCTCTCACACACACAAGACTTTTACACTAACAATAATGGCTGGGGTCCCAGAAAACTGCAGCTGGGTAGTTGACAAATACTGAGAAGCTTTGATTTTTTTTTTTTACAGTGACATCTGCAGGAGTTGTTGAAGTGTGCACAAACTTTAGATGACTATTTAAAGTGATAAATGGCAGAAATTATTTGTTTCTGTCATTATTTACTCACCCTTATGCCATTCAAAAAACTGTGGAAATATTTCCAAAAGGAATATTTGAAAGAATCTTTACACAGTTTGCTTAGAGTCAATGAGCAAAACTCTTAAACTGAATCAGTCCGATCTGTTATTGAATCATTCTTTTAAGCCAGTTGATCCAGTTGATCAGACTGAACGATTCTTTCATGCATCAAACTGATTCGACTCTCGAGTTCATAGCTCATTGGAGAGGAAGATGAACTCAAATACTCAAATAATGGCTTCTTTTTCTCACACAAAACTAAAGAAGTGACTTTAAGAGTTGGAATAGACTTGGAATGCATGAATCATATGCACCACAGATGGACGTGGTCACTACAAACTCTTACAACTGTTCAGATTCTCTGTTTCAGAGAATAAAATAATAGTACACAGGTTTGGAAAAACATGATGACAAAACTTTGATTTTTATGTGAACTATCCCTGTAATATACAGCATTTGAACAATGTTTCCTGTTTTCATGAGACAGATATGAAATGTAGAGTAATGGCAGCTCATAATTCTTATCTGAAAGTATTTGGGAGGGGATTCTCTCTCTCTCAGACACGCACACCTAGAGTCCATACATGCGTAATTAGATTTTCTTCTGTGTGCAGAGCCATTACAGGCCGGCTAAATCAGTTTAAAAGAGACAATCACTCGCCTTTATTGAATCTTCTTCTTTCTGTCCTGTGCTTTTACTCATTTACAATTCACTTTGTCATTTACTATTATCGTCTTCTCTGTCTGGAGCTAATAACTTATGGAATAATATTTTTTTCATGCAGCTTTTCTAACTAAACAGTGCGTCTACTGTTCAAAAGTTTTAGGTTATTAAGATTTTGTAATGTTTGAAAGATCTTATTCTCACCCAGCGTGCATTTATTTGCTCAAAAATACAGTGAAAACAGTAATATTGTAAAATATGATTACAATTTAACTGTTTAAATATATATAAAAAAATATTTTTTCTATGATGGCAAAACTGTTTATCAGTGTTGAAGACCATTGTGCTGCATAATGTTTTTGGAAATAGTGATCATGTTTTTAAGATTCTTTGATAATAGAATATTAATGTTCATTTAATTTAGAAGACATATACAATGTTACATCTTTTGTAACATTGTATATGTCTTTATTGTCACTTTTGATTAATTATAATGCATTTTTGCAAAATAAAAGTATTCATTTCTTTAAAACATACAATACAACAAAATAAAATAATAAAACCTTACTAACTCCAAATGTTTAAACACTGGTGTATCTATATTAGTATTCATATCTACAGTTAAGTTTACTTCCGCCTTTTGGAATCATTAAAAATGTTAATTATTTCATCAAAATAAGAGGGATCATACAAAATGCATGTCATCGTTTATTTAGTACTGACCTGAATAAGATATTTCACATAAAATATGTTTACATATAGTCCACAAGAGAAAATAATAGTTGAATTTATAAAAATGACCTCGTTCAAAAGTTTACATCCCCTTGATTCTTAATACTAGTTCTTACCTGAGTGATCCACACTTGTGTTTTTTTTGTTTAGTGATAGTTGTTCATGAGTCCCTTGTTTGTCCTGAACAGTTAAATGCCCTGCTGTTCTTCAGAAAAGTCCTTCAGATCCCACAAATTCTTTGGTTTTCTAGCATTTATGTGTATTTGAACCCATTCCAACAATCACTGTATGATTTTGAGATCCATCTTTTGACACTGAGGACAACTGAAGGACTCATATGCAACTATTACAGAAAGTTCAGACGCTCACTGATGCTCCAGAGGGAAAAACCATGCATTAGGAGCCGGGAGGTGAAAACTTTTGAACAGAATGGAGATGTGTACATTTTTCTTATTTTGCCTAAATATCATATTTTTCATTTAGTACTGCCCTTCAGAGGGTACAGAAGATAGTTACATGTTTCCCAGAAGACAAAATAGGTTAAATTTACCCTGATCTTCAAATTCATAGTTTCCACCCCCTGGCTCTTAATCCATTGTGTTTCCTTCTGGAGCATCAGTGAGCATTTTTCATTAGCATTTATTAAAATATTATTTTATTAATTCTTTTTTAACACTACTGTATGTACAGTATACAATATTTTTTTGTGATTTATTTACATCATTCTGTTCTTTTGTTTTGTCACTTAATTCCAAAGTTTCTTTCTCTCTCACAGCTCTCCTCTACGCCACCATCTTTGGTAACGTGACGACTATCTTCCAGCAGATGTATGCTAACACGAACCGCTATCACGAGATGCTCAACAGCGTGCGGGATTTCCTCAAGCTGTACCAGGTGCCCAAAGGCCTGAGCGAGAGGGTTATGGATTACATCGCCTCCACCTGGTCCATGTCCCACGGTATTGACACCGAAAAGGTGAACACCCTGTACGCCCAACTCCAATTACCCATCATGCAACTCTGTACACCCTTCAGCAGCTGTCCTCCTGTCTGTTGTGTGTGTGTCTGTATTATTCACTCCTGCTCTGAAATGTTTGTGTGAGTGTGTCTAGCTAAGTATTTTTAAACATTAGTGTGATTCTTTAGCAAGATGTTTTCTCACGCTGTGTGTTTAGACTCGTCCTGTCGTATACTCAAACCACAGGAGGGGAACAGCATGACTCTGTGGATATGAAGTCCCCGTTGGGCGGACATTGTCAGAATGCTCCAGCTGTCTCCTTCTCTCTCTCTCTTTCTCTCTCGTGATTTAGCCGTCTCATCACACAGACTCACACTGTTCTCCCCAGAGCCAACCTCCATGTCTCTGTGACAACCACATGCAGAAAGGGAGATGCTCTGGAAAAGTGAGGAGCTGCTGGGAATGGCAGCTCAGGGACATGTCACACGCTAATGCGCTCAGATGCTCAGATGCGCACATGCACACCGGCACGCGTGTCCTGTACCTCTGTCTCTCTGTGTCTGCCTCCCAGTATGCTTCGCTGGCATGACAGTAAACATAAATTTGTGTGGTGTGAAACTGTGGTTCTACAATGAAAAATGCTCATTTTAAATAAAAATAAAATAATAAAAATAATAATTAGGGATGTCAGTGTTAACTTAGTACAATTAATATAGTTCATTTAGTATAATGAATTATTTTATTATTATGATAAAAAAAAGAAATTAAATAATTAATGGAGTTAATTATGTCCCCTGGTTGATACAAAAATGCCAGAATAAGGGATTTTCCTACCATCAAAGCAATGCATTTAAAAACAGCTGAAAATTAAACTCGACTTTGCTCATAAAAAATGGTCAGAACTGGAATATAACCATTCAGTCATGACAACTCTCTAAAATTTTAGCATGTTAATGTATATGACAGTGTTAATCTGCTGCAGAGCAAGTATGGACTTGAAACTGCTAAACAATACACAAACATACTGCTGCGAGCGTGTAAAACTTTCCGCTACTGCATGAATAGGCATACATAAATCCTATAGTAGGTCTAGACAGGTGGAGCTGGGGGAAGTAGAGGGTTTCAGAGGAATTCTGACAGGACCAGTTTACAGCAAACATTAAACACTAAACTAGGCTATTTAAAGGGGTCATGACATGGATTTTTTTTATTATTTTAATGTTTCTTGAGGTCCACTGATAAAGTTAATAAATAAGTTTTTTTGCAAATATATGTGAAAAAAAAGATTTTTTCAAACTTCATTCTGAGCCTCTATCTAAAAATGATCTGTTTTTAAGGGGCGGGTCCCTTAAAGCTTGTTAGTAATTGGCCACTGTTATGATTGGTTGATGTCACTGAATATAAAACGGTATCATTGTCCCCTCACAACTGCATGTGAATAAGGTTCTTGAAAACATTATCCATTAAGGATGTAATGATATTATCAATACCGTGGTATCGCGATAGCAAACTCAATGGTGATATGAAACGATATAGGTCTTCTGGGCAAAAAGTTTAGATTTGTAAAATATTCTAAAATAAAAGGTCAAATAAGCCATTTTTGGAGCTTGAATAAACAAATGCTATGATTTGCAGCTACTGTATGAATAGACATACATAAATAACATAGGTCTAGACAGGTGGAGCTGGGGGAGGTAGAGGGTTTCTGACAGGACCAGTTTACAGCAAACACTCAACTAGGCTATTTAAAAGGGTTAAAATTATTTTTTCAACTGTCATTCTGACCCTCTATCTAAAAATGATCAGTTTTTAAGGGGTGTGTCACATAAGGTTTGTTAGTAATCCGCCACTGTTATGATTTCTTACCATCATTGCATGTGAAACAGTATCGACAAAGGCATTGTTAATGCAAATGTTTGTGCCCTTGTGACATCATGTGCCACCTCAGATCCAAACAAGCCATTTTTGGAGCTTGATTAAACAAATGCTTTGTTTATAATGAGGACTTATAAGATGTTTTACTGGTACACAGACTTAAATTAGATTTCTTATGTCATTTTGTTAAGCAAGCAATCTCATAGGCTGCAGAATCAGCAGAGGCCAATCAGCTTGTGCCATGTAGTAAATGATGTGATTGCTAGCAGATTGCATGTAAAGGACTCAGATGCTGTTGTTTAGTTTAGTGTTTATAATCTAGTCTCTTGCTTGTTGCCATTTGTATGTATGAAAGTGACAGTATGTTACAATAGTACATCAAGCTCTTTTATCTCAAGTGATCAAGGGAATTTTGATTTCTCAGTTCATGACCCCTTTAAATCAGACGAAGCTGCCTCAGAATAATCAGTTAAATGTCTTATTTCTCACTCCTATTACAGGTTTTGCAGATCTGTCCTAAAGACATGCGTGCTGATATATGCGTGCACCTGAACAGGAAGGTTTTCAAGGAACATCCTGCTTTCCGTTTAGCCAGTGACGGCTGTTTGCGGGCTTTGGCCATGGAGTTCCAGACCATCCACTGCGCTCCAGGCGATCTTATCTACCATGCGGGCGAGAGCGTGGACAGCCTCTGTTTTGTGGTGTCAGGGTCACTGGAGGTCATCCAAGACGACGAGGTGGTCGCCATTCTGGGTAAGAGAAAAACAGAGACAGAGAAATAGATCAGGATCTGAATTAATGAGTATCGACTAGGCAACAACTGATTAGATTAGTGAGGTCAAATTGTTTTTGATTACTTTATTTGCTACGTGTTTAGCACAGTTTGTACATCATGACTTTGGACTACTCGATTTTGAACAGCTCACATTTTGACACCACGGGGCTTAAGTCTGCTTCAGCCGTTACTGTATTTCGAATCTAATTTCCCCTACAGACTCACTGACATGAAGACAGAATCCCTCTGTCTTGGGTTTAGTTCCCTGTGGGAGGATTATTTGCATCCACCGAGCTTCTATGTGATCATATATCTTCACAGACACACAGGCTGTCACACCCACTCCTCCGCACTGTGCTATCCCTCTCCCTTTTGTTTATTCCCACATCCTGCACCCTGTATTCTCTTTGATCGAGGTGTCCCTCTCTTTCTCTTCCTCTGTGCGTAAAACATTCAGAGAACATTAATCAAATAAAAGCTAAAATTTTGAGCATTAAGCATGTTAAATTATGCACAATATGGCCTAAGCTGATGATAAAAAGTAACAATAAAAAGATATCTGAAAAGTACTTTAACTAAAGTATGTTTTAAGATGTTTTTAAGATGTTCTCTAAGTATCAGTTCATCCTTTTTTGGCAATAATTGAGTTGGAAGTGTTCCAGCTCACTTGCAGACTTCTTTTATTTTCTGTTAAAAAAAAATATCTGCCGTACAATGAACTATGAAGGGGTTATATCACAGAAAGCTTTAAATGCCTGTTTTTTTAAAAAATAATTTCTTAGAGAAACCAATAAAAATGTCATAATGTTATTAATGGTGTAATATTCTTTTGTGTTGGCAGCATATTGTCTGGGAATACCAATTTTGATATCACAGCAAAAATCAATAGCTAACATTATTTTATATAGAACAACAACAACAACAAAAACCTATATAACAAATAGTTGGAAATACTACAATAATGATATAATTATGAGACATAATTATTCCAGTAAATAAAGAATGTAATAAGAATTAATAAGTAAATTAATTAAATAATACACTACTAGTCAAAAGTTTTAGAACAGTGAGATTTTTAATGTTTTTTTTAAAAGAAGTTTAAAGAACTCTCTTCTGCTCACCAAGCCTGCATTTATGTAGATCCATAATACAGCAAAATCAGTAATATTATGAAATATTTTCTCTATTTAAAATATCTGCTTTCTACTTGAATATTCATCCCTAAAAAGAATTATAAAATTATAAAAGAATTATTCATCCCTAAAAAGAATTAAAAAATTAAATTCTTAAGAATTAAAAAAAATAAATAAAGAGGCAAACAGTGATCTTACGGCAAACATATGACTCATAGATGTATAGAGTCATGATGTACTGTAGCATCTGTCATTTCTAACATCTGTCTGTCTCACAGCACAAGATTATGCTGCTTTGCCTCGTGAAGCCACAAAGTTGAGCATCTAATGGCCATATTTTTCTCTGTTGACAAACTAACGATGCTTTGCTAAATTTGGCTCTCTGCCGCAGCTGTTAAACTGATTTAGGATCAGTCTGAAAGGCCACAAATGTTCCCTTGCTTCTAAAATTTGAACACACACACACAGATCAGACTATGAAGAGAGAATAAAAAGGTTTATCGATCGGACCACTTGTATATGGAGTGGGTGGATTGAGTGGAGCTTTAGGTCAGAGGTCAATATGTGTGTATCTGAAGACTCATTAGGGTGTGTGCGTTACGCTGTGACCTGTAGATCTATAATGACACTGCTGCTCTACTACACATATTACGGACTTTCTTTTCATTCACTCTCACTTAAAAGCACAAAGAGTGCAGTAACAGGGCCCTTATTATGGAGGTTATTCCTCCTTAATAATAAGTTTAAACAACTACAAAACTCACACTGAGCTCAGTCCAGACCAATCATTTATTAAAACTGTGCTGCACCAGGGCGCTTTCTTTTAGTTCAAAAGTCTTTAACTTTCTGATGTTATACAGATAAATATATTAAAAGAACAGTTGGTTACAAAATGAAAATTCTTTGATCATTTATCCCTTATTTATTTATTTACCCATAAAATTATGACTTTCTTTATTCTGTGGAACACAAAAGATGATGTCTGGCAGAAAGTTGCAAAATTTAAGTTTTTATACACAAAAGCTTCCCTTCACACATGTACTACAATTCAAAAGTTTAGGGTTGGTGAATTTTTTAAAGGGAAAGTTCACTCAAACATGAAAATTCTGTCATTAATTACTCTCCCTCATGCTGTTCCAAAACCGTGAGACCTTCATTCATCTTCGGAACACAAATTAAAATATGTTTGATAAAATCCGAGAGCTTTCTGACCCTGCATAGACAACAACGCAACTACCACATTCAAGGCCCAAAAAGGTAGTAAAGAAATTGTTAAAATAGTCCATGTGACATCAGTGGTTTAATCTTAATTTTATTAAGCTACAAGAATACTTTTAATGAGTGAAGAAACAAAAACTGTCACTTTAAATGTCTCTTACACTCATCATTTATTTGATCAAAACTACATTAAAACTGTAAAATTGTGAAATATTATTGCAGTTTTAAAATAACAATATATTTTAAAATGTAATTTATAATTATGTTTTAAAATGCATAATAATGTGTTATAAATTATATAGTTTATAATATACTTTAAAATGTATTCATGTAATTTATCAGTTTTTTCAGGATTCTTTATATTTAGGGCATCAAGATGCATCAATGATATCAATCACCACTGATTCTTGACGTCGCATAACCAAATGCGATGTTCTAGATCTCACTAGAGGAGCTGAAATCTCTCTCCGCCCGCAGAATCTGTATTCTAGAACATTTACTGAGACACAGAAGAACTGTGAATAATTTATCTGAGTGGACATTTTGGCTCTGTAACCCTATTTATCCTAGATATGAGCAGATGGAGATGGATGGACAAGACTTTTGTGCATTTGTTCATTTCAGTAATGGATTGAGAGAATATGTCTCTTCATCATTTCTCTTCTGTCAGACACGCTCATGATACAGTATGTAGTGCTATACCATAAGTGAGTTAGCCAGTCATATTGAAAGTGTGTTTTTGTGTGAGAATGTTGTTTTTACCAGGATTTTAAAAGTGCTTTTAACTGCTTGAATCTTCTGATCTGACATCTGTTAGTGGTGGAGTTTTACACAAGTTGAATTTCACACCAATGAAATCAGTACACATGATCTGTCTACTGTAATCTGAGACAGCGAGATCAGTTGCAGTATTTTTTGCTGCAAGAAAAGTGTTAGAAAATAAGAAATAAATCAATTTAACATGAAACAATTGAAAATGAAAGACATTGTGCACTTACACTGACCAAAAATATGAACGCAACACTTTTGTTTTTGCCCCCATTTTTCATGAACTGAACTCAAAGATCTAAGACTGCCGAAAACCAGTCAGTATCTGGTGTGACCACCATTTGCCTCATGCAGTGCAACACATCTCCTTCGCATAGAGTTAATCAGGTTGTTGATTGTGGCCTGTGGAATGTTGGTCCACTTGGTTCAATGGCTGTGCGAAGTTGCTGGATATTGGCAGGAACTGGAACACTCCGATCCAGAGTATCCCAAACATGCTCTGGATCGGAGTAATCGTTACAGCTTGGGTGTGTGCATTATTTTCAAAGAATTCAACAGCCTCAAGTCAATTATTCTGCTAATACTATGGTTACCACACCTCAACACATTGACCAGATGTTATATTTCAAACCATTCGTCTGATTTTTGTCCATAAAACGCTACTGTAAGTAGAGTTAATTCAAAGACTATAGAATACCAAAGACTTGTCACTCGTATAATTTTGAATGGGGAAAGATGCAATGTTTATTATGGCCGCGAAGCCCTGCCTTCTTAATGAAAGAGCCAATCATTGATAAGTAAAATCAGCACGTCACTGCAGCTGCTGTTAGAAGTCCCGGTTGCTATAGAAACAGTCAAAGTTCTGATACGTGTGCTCAGTACCACACATGCGCACTAGCTGATCTAGCCTGAAAAATAAGCTTTTTTTTAACGCTATGGGAGCATAAGGAACAATATTTATGAGGCAGTTCTTGTCCGATTTCATTGGTGATTTCAAATATGAAATTTACAGTTTTGGAGAATTTGATGTTTCCCCATTCAAAGAGATAGGAGCTGCACTTGCCTGCCCGAAAGGCGTTTCAAAGATGGCCGCCGAGTGAAATGACTTGCCTTAAAAGGACTTTGGGTTAATTTCTTACGCATCTCATCCAACGCCTCAGTTGCTAATTCCAAAACGTCATTTTAGACCTAGTAATGACGCTTGAGCTGCTGATAGCAGACTTTCAGTTAATAATAAAGTTTAGACAGGCAGACAGAGAGAGAGCTAGAGAGAGAGAGAGAGCTTAAGCTTGTGAATTACCACAATGCGAGTCTGTGCGTCTCTCAAAAGTGTATGGTAGCAGCGTCTCTACTAATAGTGAAACTTTAAGTTCATTTTAAGGTCGTCTGTTCCCTCACTTGTGAGAAATGTCAAGTAGTTTTTAAGTTGTTAATCATCAGAGCAGCGTTAACAACATTAGCACATATGTTAATGTGCGCAAACTGTATGTGTGTGCGTCTGTTAAGGGAGAGATAGAGAGTGGGAAAAATAGAGTATGTGCTTTCCGTACATAATAAAATTTTCTGGCAAAATAATTATAAATAAAAAATAATTATAATTTTGTGGCAAAAACGTCTTTTTTATCATATCGTACACCCTAATTATTTTGTTTGGCCAGTGTCGTTGTGGGTTTTGGTTATTTTGTTGTTTTAGGCAGTAAGGACCTTTGAAATGACTGAAATCATGTGGCAAAGTGATATAAACATCAGATTCAAGCATTCAGCGGGCCATAGTATAATATTACAATTTAAAATAGCTGTTTTCTATTTTAATGTATTTTAAAATGTAATTTATTCCTGTGATAGCAAAGCTGAATTTTCAATTTAGACAGTCACAGTCCTCCATTAATGTACCAATTGATCCTGTTTGTGTGAATAATAAAGTGTCTGTGTTTCTTCTCAGGTAAAGGTGATGTGTTTGGGGACGTGTTCTGGAAGGAGGTGACGCTAGCTCAGGCTTGTGCTAATGTGAGAGCGCTAACCTACTGTGACCTGCATGTGATCAAACGGGACGCGCTTCAGAAAGTCCTAGAGTTCTACACCGCCTTCTCCAACCACTTCTCACGAAACCTCCTGCTTACGTACAACCTGCGCAAACGGGTGAGTGAATGCTGTCTGCCGTTTTCTTTCAGTACTCTTTAATTTTCCGCTGGTCCATAACAAACCGCATATATAAGCAGAATTTCAAGGCACCAACATTAACGGGTTACTACATTCAAACTTCACAGCACAGCGTGAGCACAGCTGGAAGTAGATTGTAGCGTGCTGAACTCATGGGAAAATATAAATAAAGCTATTTATCAACATACTCACATACATCACCACATATATTGAAAAACTTTCAATTTAGTAAAAATGATTTAAGCATTTTAATATCTACACTTTAAGCTTTAAGTTTTGAAGTACTGATATTAATTTAAAGGAACACTTCACCTTTTTTGAAAATAGGCTCATTGTCCAACTCAAGTTAAACAGTTCAGTTTTACCGTTTTCAAATCCATTCAGCCGATCTCTGGGTCTGGCGGTAGCACTTTTAGCATAGCTTAGCGTAGATCATTGAATCTGATTAGACTGATAGCATCTCGCTCAAAACTGACCATATATAATGACGATATTTTTCCTATTTAAAACTCAGCACGAAACCTATATTATGCAGCCGGCAGAGTTGACGGCTGCATAATATCATTATGCCTGCTGCACCCATGGTACGGCAGCAAAGTTCTTTGATTATTAAGCTGAAATGAGAGTATAGTTCCTAGCCATATCAACCTAGAAAATCGCAACTTTTCATTTTCCGTTCGTCTTTGTACACAATGTAAGTACAGAAGAGTCAAGTTTTAAATAGGAAAAATATCAAAACTCTTTGGACATTTTTGAGCGAGATGCTAACGGTCTAATCAGATTCAATGATCTATGCTAAGCTATGCTAAAAGTGCTACCGCCAGACCCGGTGATCGGCTGAATGCATTCAAAAAAATGGTAAAACTCAACTGAGGGGAGTTGGAAAATGAGCCTATTTTCAAAAAAAGTGAAGTGTTCCTTTAATACTAAATAGACAATAACATTGTAATTAATACAGTAAATATTTAGTTGATACTCCAACATGGTAGGTGGCAGTATTGCAGCTTAAAAGGATAGTTCACTCAAAAATGAAAGTTACTCATCCTGTCGTTCCAAAGCCGTAAGACTGTTGTTCATCTTCGGAATCTTCTATTTTTGATGAAATCCAAGAGCGTTCTTACCTTGACACAGAAGATTGACACAGAAGAGTAGATATTGTTGAATAAAGCCATTATTTTTGTTTTCTTTGGTCAAAAAAAGTATTCTTGTAGCTGCATAAAATTACAGTTGAACCACTGATGTCACATGGACTATTTTATCAATGTTTTTACTACCTTTCTGGGCCTTGAACGTGGTAGTTGCGTTGCTGTCTATGCAGTGCCAGAAAGCTCTTGGATTTCATCAAAAATATCTTCATTTGGTCTTACGGGTTGGGAACGACATGAGGGTGAAGAATTAATGACAAAATTTTCATTTTTGGTTGAACTATCCCTTTAAGTGTGTGTAGGTTTCAGTGGATATGCCAATACAAACAATAGAGAAAATACAGTGAGAGCTGTTAATATATAACGTATTGCTGAACTGAAGAACTGTGTACCATTCATCTGACTGAAGGTAAAGAGAAAGAGATCAATAGAGCTGCTTTTCCATTCAATCAGAGAGAAAGACAGAGACAGAAAAAGAGAGACATGGTCTGATCAGAAACACAAACACTAAACTGACTTGTTTAATTGGCTAGAATTGACTGAAAGGTGGATTATGGGATTAAAGAGCAAGCGGGTTCTTTCTAAATCCCTGTTTTTTCAGTTCTATGGGCTTTAATTAGAGAGGATAGTATAGAAGTAAGAAGAAATGATAGAAAAGAAGAAAATGAGCGAAGTTGGTTTGCCCACGTACAAACCGGAGAGCGCACACACCACCTGTCAAGGCCACATCGCTGACTCTCCCCTATTGTTTTGACTTTGTTTTGCATTCTCATCTTATCACTTCAAATCACATTCAAATGAACTGTAACACTCCATAAACCAGATTTTGGAGTGTAGTAATTATCCTACTCATAAATTCCTTTCCAGTTCATAATAAAGACAGCTGTCAGTGTGATAAAATGGCCTTCAGTGTGTCTAAATTTTGGATCTCGGCCACTCGAGTTCCTTCTCAGTGGATCTGGGTCTGAGGAGGAGGCTAATAATAGCTCAGCGAGCGTCTGCCTCTTTATTGGAACGGCTTACACTGTATAGTTATATTTATCCATCCACGGGTTAAATATAACTATCATATACCTCAGCAAACACTTTCAAATTAGAGCCAGGAAAAAATGCATTTACATAATCCATCTGCTGCATAAATACATACTGTTTAACATGTCGTCAACAATAATGGCACAGGTGAAAGCTTCACTCAGTGGTCTTTCTTTTGAGCTCTTCACGCCTACACTTGCTTGTAATGGACTTTTGTCATGCTTGCGTCACTTGTGCAAAAAATAGCTGGATCTTAACTCAACACTATGGTTTGTTAGCTACAACGGTCTGTTGTCTTAAACAATACACTGAAATATGTAAATGCAAAATATGTGACCCTGGACCACAAAACCAGTCTTAAGTAGCATGGAGATATTTGTAGCAATAGCCCATAATACATTTTATGGGTCAAAATCATTAGGATATTAAGTAAAGATCATGTTCCATGAAGATATTTTATAATTTCCTACCGTAAATATATCAAAACGTAATTAATGATTAGTAATATGCATTGCTAAGAAAATCATTTAGACAACTTTTTTTTTTTTTTTTTGCCAATTTGCGTTTTTTCTTTGATAGGACAGCAGAGCTACGACAGGAAGTAAGTGGGGGAGAGAGAGGGGGTCAGGATCGGGAAAAGGACCACGAGGTGGGATTCGATCTCGGGATGCCCGAAGCGCAACTGCGCCACATTTAGACATGACTCACATGAGACACATGACTCATTTAGACAAATTTAAAGGCGATTTCTCAATATTTTTCAAATAGCTGTATCTCGGCCAAACATTGTCCTATCCTAACAAACCATACATCAATGGAAAGCTTATTTATTTAGCTTTCAGATGATTGAACCTGACTGGTTTTGTGGTCCAGGGTCAGATATGGTTATATTAATGCCTCTCTGACACCATTGCCAAGCGGGAGCCTTTAATTAGCTCATGTCTCCATGAATTAGTCATGATGTTTACCATTTGATTGTGACCCAGATAGAAAAAACTTGTTATACATGGAAAAAATCTGTCATGGGAAGACTACACATGTTATATTTCTAGACAAATTCCATATTCAACAATACACTTTATACAGTGGTCAAATATGCTGTTTTAGCCTAGATACAACAGCGGCAGAAAACACACAGTACACATTGCAGTCTATTTGTGATTATGGGACTGTTTTCCTAGTTTTAATGTATGCATGAGTCCTCATTCCTAACCAAACAACTCCCAAATGCAATGTTGAGAGTGTTCAGAAGAGTCACTTCTTTCAAAGCTCTAAAGAAATATTCTAGGTTGAATTTAAGCTCAAATTAAGCTCTATCAACAACGTGTGAACATTCGAAAACATTCAATAACACAAATCATATGAATTAAAGTACAAATATTCTAAGGAAATATTATTCCAGAAAAAATTAAAAGGATAGTTCGCACAAAAATGAAATTTACCCTCACCCTCAAGCCATCGTAGGTGTATATGACTTTCTTATTCCAGACAAATACAATTGGAGTCATTTTAAAAAAATGTCCTGGCTCTAGCTTTATAATGGCAGTGAATGGGTGTTGAGATTTTGAAGTCAAATAAAGTGCATCCATCCACCATAAAAAGTAGTAGCTCTAGTTTTCGCTAACTGTTGGTTGAGGATACATGAGGGAGTGGCGTTCCAGTGGATGACGTAGGCGTAGCTTAAGCTAAAATGTTTGTACTAAAACTGAAGACCAAGACATTTTTAAACCAACAATACTTGCTGGAGGTTATATATTAAAGATGGTCAGCAAAGTTTATAAACAACAGGTTTTGGCGTGTGTAATCTGAACACAGTCCCATGATGCTACGACAGTACATACAGTACATCTGTCCTCTGTCACCGCTGCATAAATAAGTGCTTAAAGACTTCATCCAATTTGTTTCTGTGCGTGTTTGTGGTTGCCAGGGCAACACTGCAAAATCCTCTTCATCTCAATGCTGCTGTGTCAAGAGTTATTTTAGCTTTGATTAAGGTTACAGTTTATGCTGCTGAAATGGGTAAAACACATTCATGCACACAAAACCATATAAAACCATTCACACCCTTCGAGATGCATTAACGTGTGCACAGAGGAATGCGTGTGTAATTGAATTGCTGTCAAAAGTCATGAGCGGTAAAAGGTCAGATGTGTTTCACTGGCTTGACGCGGTCATTTACTCAATATGTCCCATCATGACCCTGTGTGTGTTTGGCAGGTGTGAGTGAATCAGTCATCGCTGAGGGATCAGATTCTGTGAGGTCGTGATGAGTGTGGTAAATCTGATCTTAGATCAGTGACAAAACCAGTCAGTCAGCATGAGGCACACTAAACAGCTGTATTTCTGCACAAAAACCTGCAGCTAATTCACAAACCAAGTACCCATCTCATAAACAATCATCAGTCTTTTAATTCTGTTTTAATAATTTACCCTTTCCAAACACAGAAGTCTATAAATATCAGCAAACTAAAAGTTCTTAGGGAAACACAACAAAGCAGGTACACAAACAGGCCGATTAAAATAAACATCCATTTGAGGTTAATAATAGTTATAATCTATTCAGCACGGCGCCTCATAAGTCACTTGGTTTGAACGTGTACGGATCGTTCCGGCTTATTCCTCTGACTCAGACTTTGGTGCATAGTTAAATTCGTCTGTGATTAATTATGGGATGTGAAGTAGGAATATGAGTATGTTATTAATGTTAGTTGGTTGCGAGTGTGACTGTAATGACTTGAATGTTTTGAAAGAAGTCTCTTACGCTCCCCAAGCTAGTTTATTTGACCAAAAAAATACAGTAAAAATCAGTAATATTGTGAAAAATTATTATAATTTTAAATGGCTGTTTTCTATTTTAATATATTTAAAAAATCTATTTATTTCTGTGATGGCAAAGCTGAATTTTCAGCAGCCATTACTCCAGTCTTCAGTCTCACATGATCCTTCAAAAATCATTCTCTAATGGTGCTAAAATCATTTCAATGTTGAAAACAATTGCTGTCAAATATTTTTGTGAAAACCATGATTTTATGAATAGAAAGTTCAAAGTTCAAATTGAAATAGAAATCTTTTGTAACAATGTAAAATGTTGTCACTTTTGATTAATTTAATGCATCAAATGAATAATCGTGATTAATTGCATCCAAAATAAAAGCTTTTGGTTATAATATGTCTATACTGTGTATATTTATTATGTATATATAAATACACACACATACAGAATATATTTTGAAAACATTTACATGTGTTTACATGTGTATTTATATAATTATTATATTATATATAAATACTTGCAATTAATAAACATATTTTTCTTAAATATATACATGCATGTGTGTATTTATATATACTTAAAAATACACAGTACACACATATATTATGGAAACAAAAACTTTTATTTTGGATGCGATTAATCACTTGACAGCACTAAAAATTATTCATTTCTTTAAAATAAAATCTTACTAACCACAAATTTTTGAAAAGTAATGTACAGGTGCAATGTTACTCAGAAGAATCTTAAAAATGAAATAAAACATCATACATTACAAATCACACACAATATTTCGCACACTCAAAAAATAATCTGGATAATTATAAATCACATAAACACACAATGGGATTTGTACGTCAAACTTGTGCATCATAAACATCCAATTCAATGTAAACAGGAATTAAAATAAAATGAAATGCAAGTATACAACATATTTAAATGAAAAGCAATGGTGTATTGTCTCAATTTAGGCATGAATTAAACATGAAATTGTAACTTTAACTGTGGATAGGTTGCAAATGGAGGTTTAGTGATAGGCAAAAGAGAAAAGTAAAGCAGTAGAGGTAAGATAGGTGTGTGTGTATGCTTTCATTTCAAAGTATTACAGTGTTATGGGAATTTTTTTCTGCTTCGATGTGCACACAGTCGGCTTTTAGTTTGAATTATGAAACAGTGGAGATGTGAGTGCTCCCTCTCGCCCCGCTGTCTCTCACTGCCCCCTCCTTCCCCTCATTTTTACCGTTCTTTCCCCAGACTAACACCTTCAACATCACACACACATTTTGAACACTTTGAGAGCTGCAGAATGAGTTTCCCCGTTTGATGATGATATATTTAGGGGGAGAAATGCAAAAGCAAAATACACAAGAGGGCCGTGCGTGCGCGGGAGTGCGAGGGACGCGTGGCAACAGAAGGATTCTAACAATACACCATTAGGAATCTCTGTGTGAGCGCATGATGCCACCCTCCTCGTACACACAGACACACACACCTTTGTGTAATGCTTCAGCTTTTGTTATGTAATCCTTCTCTGCATGTCTGTCCTTTCTCTGCTTCGTATATCATTCAAGGGCGACGGTTTACAAAACACCAGAAACAATGGCAGTTCTCTATATCTGACAGCCTGAGTGCTGACAGGCTCAGTATTCAATCGTGTACTAAGAATTTGATATTTTGTAGAGTATTTTCTGATTTAAAGGAATATTATTTGATATAGGTACAATTTAAAGTTTCAGAAATGCATTTGGACTCTTCCTTCAGTTTGTTAAAAGTAAAAGTGTGTTTAAAAGGATAGTTCACCCAAAAATGTTGTTCCAAACTCGTAAGACCTTCGTTCATCTTCCGAAAACAAATTAAGATATTTTTGATGAAATCCGAGAGCTTTCTGACCCTGCACAGACAGCAACACATTACACATTACAGTTGAATGTCACATGGACTATTTTATTGATGTCCTTACTACCTTTTTGGCCTGTTTGAAGTTTTAATTGTGTTGCTGTCTATGCAGGGTCAGAAAGCTCTTGGAATTTATCAAAAATATTTGAATTTGTGTTCTGAAGATGAACAAAGGTCTTGGAACATATAAACTTACAAAAATGCTTCTTGTAGTTTCTAGTATGTTTCTTGTAGGCCTCATAGAGTTTTTTTTTCCCCACAAAATTATCCACAAATGTTTTTTTTTTCCCACTCAAACTCAAAAACTTAGGTTCATAAGCTCAAAGTAATGAGGTCGATGAGCAGTCACTTACAGAAAGTAATACAAAAC
>JAHKKF010494769.1:0-30764 GCA_019740295.1 Labeo calbasu | reverse complement strand
TACGACTGAAGAAAGAAAGACATGAACATCTTGGATGACAAGGGGGTGAGTACATTATCTGTAAATTTTTGTTCTGGAAGTGGACTTCTCCTTTAATAAAGAATTCATGCACAGCAAAAATACTATCCAAAATATCTTTTTTCCACAAAAATGTCCTTTTAATTTTTTTCAATTCAGCAAAATCGCTAAAAGAAAGTGCCTCATTGCTTTCTCTTAGAAGAAGACCGTTTAAATCACTAGATGATGTAATTTGTATATCTACCCAATGAAATCTCTGGATAAAAAGATCATCGTATTCCTGATCTGAAAGTGTGTGGGATAAAATAAAATAAAAAATACACATATACAGTCTAGGGTTACAGGGTGATTTTGGCTTGAATATTTAAAACAGACATTATACATATTTAATGTTATTGTTGTAGCCATTCCCTAAAGCAAGTCTTTCCAGTAGTGTGTATTGACGTCCTTGTGCGTATAGTAGTTTGTTTACGTGTTGACGTGCACTCAACAAAGCTGTTTTATTCATGAACATGGGCTCATAGTTCACCCTATAAGAAATATATAATAAATAAAGCAATAATTCACCTGAATTTCAAATGAAGTCATCACTACAACTAGTAGTGGTTCAACTTTTGTTCAGTTTCTCAGAATAACGATTGCAGAAAAATAAATAAAAATCATGCTTTGACAACACAGAAGTACAATTTTAGAAAAAAAATAAATTGTAGGTTATTTTTGAATATATTCCAGCGTGTTTGTTCAGATCTGAGGAGTTCTTTGTTCTGGTTGCTCAGGTGCCGTTTCAGCTCTCTGTATTGTTGATTTCAGAGGGTTGGCTTGGCAGACGCCTGTGCATATTTATAAATGCAGAGAATCTGTGCTAAGAAAGACAATGCACTTTTATTTAGACTCAAGAAAAAGTGTTTACATCTGATGGATGGGATGCATGGATGAAAATATATCAACACTGTATGCCGTATGCATGCTGTATGTCTAACTCTCTGTATCTCTCTTTCTCTCCCTCAGGGTATCAGTAGCTTGTTTAGCTCCCTGAAAGTGGTTCGGCTGTTGCGTCTGGGCCGGGTGGCTCGAAAACTAGATCACTACATCGAATATGGCGCGGCTGTTTTGGTTCTGTTAGTTTGCGTGTTTGGACTGGCGGCCCACTGGCTGGCCTGCATCTGGTACAGCATTGGAGACTATGAGGTGCTGAGCGAGGATCGTGAAAAGGTACGTCCGGAAAGCTGGCTTTATATGCTGGGTGAGACCATTGGGACACCCTATCACTACAACGTCAGCGGGACGGGAAAATGGGAGGGCGGACCTACGAAAGATTCAGTCTACATCACATCCTTGTACTTCACCATGACAAGCCTGACCAGCATTGGCTTTGGAAATATTGCTCCAACCACAGATGCAGAGAAAATCTTCGCCGTGGCCATGATGATGATTGGATGTGAGTTGAGAAGCTTTATTTCATTCTCATAAACACCTGATTGAAAAAATAGTGTTGATAAGTCTAAAGCCTGTTTTTAATGGTAATTGTGCATATAATGAACTAACCAGCATAGGTACAAGCTAGCAAGTTCAGGGCTCAGCAATAACGATGACACAATGGCCATGTTTTAGGCCAGTTGACAGAACTGTCATACATTTTTTGAATATTAGCTGCAAATTCTGCTTGTTAACTTTTTAAACTTGTCAGCTAGGCAAAATGTTCTAATTGGCCAAGTTTTTAGCTACAGAAGGAACTCTGATCAGTAATCACATTGTCTTGATATTTTCACATTACCCCCTCAGTTTTGTTTTGATTCATTTGTGACCATTTTTGCTGACTGTAGCAGCTACCTTTCATTTGGTTCTGTTAGCGAACAGTGATTTGTTACAGAGACAGATGGAAGAAATAATGGAGCGTTGACTTTAGAGATGATGCCTGCAGGGTCATCCACGACGGGGCTATCGCAGAACACACTGCCATTGAGCTGTGATTCACCACTCAGAGGAAAATGAGTCAGTTCCATTATATGTGCTATTAAAGCCAGTACGCTGTTATTTATATGGTAAAACTCCCTCATGAGTGGCTTATTTTCAGAGTAAACATACATAGCTGCTTTTTGGGCAAACAATCCTACAGTACTGAACATCACTAGGTTCAGAGGTGGGATCTAGAATTGGTGAGATTTTGTTTTGAAATTAAACAGGCAAAACAATCTAAATCAATTAACTAAACCTTTTTAATGTAGGACGAGGCTGTTTAGTCACAAGAAAGGAAAAAATCATTTTATTATTATTATTATTATTATTTATTTTTTTTTTTTATGATTTTTAGAATTGTACATTCTCAATTTTTGTATTTTTGGGTTTAGATTACTTTTGCCATCCTTTCAAGCAATAATAATTAAACAGTTTAATGTAATCATTAACAAATTTTAAAATGAATATAAGTTTTTCTGTACATACTGTACATTATAATTTATAGTAAATGCTCTGTAGCATGATTTTTCCACGTTTTTACAGCGTTGCGCATTCTAATCAAACACACGTGATTCTGTTGAGCTTAGGAACGAAATCGCCAATCAGAGGTGTTCAGATGAGTCATCAGTTTTGAGTGCGCACGTAAATAATAACATGTACTTAGTACAATGTAAATAAGAGACTAATTTCACAGTAAACAGCTTCAGCTATTATAACAATGGTTTTGTTTTTTGAGAGTGCTTAAAAGCCCACTGAAGTGCTTTGAAACACACAGTGTTATTCCAGGTGTAGACGCAATTTCAACTGAAACAGAAAGACAGGGTGGGACATATCAAACAGTCCCACCCCCTTTTTTAAATAGCCAATAGCATTTTATTTATATCACAGCTTGGGCCAGAGCCATCGAACTCAGTAGCCGCATTTGTATTTCATACAGTGTATGAAAGCCACAATCTCATTCATATCGCTATAAATATAGCATTCCGTGTAGAATTCAAATGTGTACGATGTGCTTTGTGGTCCGCGCCGACTCGCATACGAGTCGATCCACTCTGCTATCGTTTCTCTGGACCGGAGAAGACTGTGTGCGCGACACCAGACTTGTTTAACAAGGGAAAGCATATTTACATTGTCTGAATCGCTCCCTATCCCCTGTTCAGTGCACTATGTGCCATTCACGCTACAGAAAATACAAATTCTGTAAACGAGTAAACAACTTCAGTTGCAGTTTCAGCGTTCATTTATAGTGTAGGGGGCAGGGCACTTTTGATTCTAGAGAGCGTTTGATTGGACGGAAAGTTTAATGAGAAGCTGAAGTGCAGGGTGATGTCATCAAAATCGCTGATTCATATTGGCGTAAGTTAGAGACTGTAAGAATTGAATGCAAATTTTGTCATTGTTTTGGAGCACTAAAAGCCAAAAAACATACATTTTGATTTCATTTGAGACTTTAAACTTGCAATAATGTTACAATTAGCAACTGTTTTTATTAAATATCATGATCACGTTAAAAACAAATTCAGTCCTATTAAAAATATTTTATTCACCTACATAACGCCCATATCTGGCACTTGCCTAAGAAGATGGGTTTATGATGTTTGTAGTTTATATAATAATAATAATAGATTAGGCTGCTTTGTAGCTTTACCCTGGAGTTGGTTCACCCTCCGCTAAAATGAAAATTCAGTCATTAATTACTCATTCTCATGTCGTTGTAAATCCGTAAGATCTTAGTTCATCTTCGGAACATAAATTAAGATATTTTTGATGAAAAGCTTTCTGACTCTTCATAGACGGCAATGTAACTGAAATGTTCCCAGACCCAGAAACTTACACAGTTTGAAAGCTCAGAGGGTCAGAAAGTGCTTAGATTTCATCAAAAATATCGTATTTAGTGTTCCAAAGATGAACAAAGGTCTTACGGGTTTAGAACATCATGATGGTGAGTAATTAATGACAGAATTTTTATTTCTGGGTGAACTATCCCTTTAATTACATTATTAAAATCAAAAGTTTTATCTGTTAATATTATTTAGTGGATCAGCTAACATGAACTAACAATGAACATTAGAATTTTTATTAACTAACATTGACAAAGATGAATAAATACTGTAACAAATGTATGGCTCATTGTTATTTATATTTATATATTAGTGTATTTCCCATTAACCAATGGGACCTATATATATGTTATCAGTTATTAAGACACAATAGTATGGAATTTTATTGCTACAGCTAGACTGGGAAAATAATTAAAAGTGATGATGACTAAGTTTGCCCTGAACAGTTCTATACAATCATATGTTTTCTATAATTACTATGTGCAGATGTCTGTAGGGAACTCATTACATAATTACACACAAAGGGAAAAATATGTATTAAATGTAAATATATGAAGCAGTGAAGCTCGCAGGCATTTCTTTTGAGCTGTGTAGTATCATTTCAAGTGGCAAACTGTTTCTTCTAGCTCATGTCACGTTGTTTTACGTAACAGCCTATATGTCATGTTTTATGCTTATTTAACAACAGTTAATGAAAATGTTCAACTGGCATCACACGGCAGTCTGTTCTCAAATGCTTCAAGGTGATGTAAATTCGCAGGCTTTTGTTTCACAAGTGCATTTCAGATTTCTGAATCCTGCTGATGTTTCATCATGTTTATAGTGACAGTTTAAATCAGCACCGAGTGTAAACACTTGATTGGAGCACCGTTTGCATCATTCTCAAGGGCTTTATTCCACAGTCTGGAGAAGTTGTGAGCGAAATTAGTCTCTTCTTTTGAAACAAAACCAGAAGTGCAGATGCTGATTTCATGGGTTGCTCGGGGAACAGGGCTGGCAGCAGGTGCTGGAATGCCTTTTCTGTTGCCATGGCAACCGCTAGCTTGGGGCACTAGTTTAACGACTGATAGAAAATGTAAATCTGACTGAGACAGACTAACAGCCAGAGACATACATGACTGGCTTGTTTTCCTCACATACACCTTTCTGAATCTCGCCTGCGTGCATGTGCCGACGTACACGTGCGGAGGTCTTGAGCCGGCGACAAACGCGAAGCAGCTTTAATCTTTCTCCTGCAGGAGTTTTTGTCAGCTAATGACTTCATACATATTAGATATGCATTCATGAGGCAGGCATACGCAAATTCATCTCAACGCTGTGAAACATTTTTGTTTTGCTGTGTTTGATTGATAGCTTAACTTCCTCTCTTTGTTTTCAGATAAATTTGCTCAAGAGGCTTTAATGTTCCTCACGTGTTTTCACTGCATGTGCGCAGGTTGCGACGTCACAAAGGGGCAAGGGCTCAGCTTATGAATATTGATTAGGTTATGCACAAATAGTTTAACATGATGTTTTAATGTTTTGATAAGTAGTCTGTGTGATTCATTAGGTCTGTTTCAGACTGTCTGATCAACACTTTGTCAAAACATTATGAGTAGAAGTCCTAAAAAAATACCACCATTTAAATACACAGTCATTTGAGGGAGCTGTCATTATTGATGATCAATTCAGGTGCTCAAATGAGTTTTTCTGTTTGGTAATTCCTTTGGTATTCCTTTATTATACATGTGTTTTGGGTTTTGTAGCTCAGTGCAAAGTTATCCAGTTTCTAATTCACCTAAATTCACCAACTAAAACTACAAATTGACTAAGTAAATTGAAAAATACTAAAAAATGTTTTATTATATATTTAATCATTCTTCTGAGCTTACTTTCTAACTACTCTCTCAAAAGCTGATCAGTATCTTAGTCAGGTAAGACGCCATACACTAAAATAAAGGTGCTATAAAAGGTTCTTCATAGCGATGCCATAGAAGAACCATTCAGTCAAAGGTTCATTAAAGAACGTGAAGCACCTTTATTTTTAAAAGTGTATTTAACAGATTAAAACAAGCCTTATGGGACTACCATGGGACACGCTAGATGATTTGAGCGCACTAAATGATTCGACCAAACCACGAGACCACACACTTGCTGATTGTAGGAATGATTTCACAGTGACACAAGATGTCACGGAGACTTGTGAAATCAAACGTGACTAGAGAAGGAAAACACATGGAGGATGCTTGACGTTGTCAGCTGGTTCTCCTGCCGGCATTTTGTTGTACAGTTAAAAGCAAAATAGAATATATCTGCAATCAGCGATTACTGGGGTTCAAGTGCTTTAAGGTGTTTAAGCACATATAAATTTTGTTTGGCAAACCCAGGTAATTTATCAAAGAAATATTATGTTTACCCTATGTTTATGACTGTATAGCGCCAGCTTTGGTCTGATCCCCTTAAAAATTTGCATGTTTATTTAGAATCATCTGTCGCATGTGCTCAGCAGGTTTTGTGAAATTTTGAGTTTTCCTTTAGGCTTTATAGAATTTTGGGTAAATTTGGACAGACCCCTTTTCTAAACAACCCCGTTATAGCTTCCCAAATGGTAAATTTCATTTTTTTAAAAAAAATCATTAGCCTAGAGAGTCCAGAGAATTGCACTTCAGTGTTTTTTTCCAGTTTGAGCGAAAAACCTAGGACTATGTCGCAGAAGTAGGTATTTTACATCTTCTCAATCATTTAACAAATGATTTGATTGACAGCAGTGGTTCTAGAGGCAAAGTTACGCCCTTGAAAAATACAATGTTGCCCCCCAGTGGCCGATTTCTTTCAAATTTCTCTCAGATCTTTGGGGCTGTGAGTCAAACAGGTCCATCGTGTTTCGTTCTGATTGGCCTCTGTTTACCTTGTCTAACAGGTGCTTAAATTTCGTCGGCCAATGGCGGCAATGTTTTTTGAGATACGCAAATGTCCATGTAGACACTTCCAACCAAGACATTGCACACTAACTTTAATGTTGATAGGACAAATGGTTGTACAGTTATAGCTATTTTTATGTTTTTTTCTCTTATAGATCCACGATTTCTTTTTCCTGTGACCTCAGACTGAGCTCTTACATAAGTGTTCTGAATTTAAGGAGATACCTAAAGTGGGCTAAAAGTGGCCCCTTTCGAACGTTTTGGCGTCCCTTTGTAGAAGTTCAGCTTTTTTTGATAATTATTGATATTTACTCTCCAGAGAATCTTTCTGCACTCGTTTGGTTCCGATTAGGCGAAAAACCTAGGACTAGTTCGCAATGGCGTTCCAATGACATAGCTTCTTGAGCCTGTGACTGACGGTTTAGGAGTTATGAGCGATTTCGTACTTTTGATCATTGTAGCACCCCCGTCAGGCCGACTGGGGCGAGACTTGGTCATGTTGTAGGCAGTGTGAGTACTACCATCCCTCCAAGTTTCAAGTCTCTACTACTTACAGTTTGGTTTGCACGGTCAGTTTTTACGTGGATTTCGCTGATCCGTGACCGTTCTAACAACTACAACAGAAAAATATATATATGGGTGATGTTTTTTTCTCAGTACTTTGCTTTTGTGGCACGTTTGATGTACGGCTAGCCGAAGCAGTTGTCTGAACAACTTGTAAAACAACCAGATATAGTTTGCCTTTTTTATGTAACATGTAGGTGCAGATAAATCGAAAATAGTCGACACTACATTTATAAACTTGCTTTTTTATGTAACATTTAGGCCCAGATAAATCAGAAATAGACGACATCAGACTTATAAACCAGCATCCAGCAAAACGGTTACAGCAAATACTGCCACAGCTGTTCTCCATAAAACCTACAGACAACAGCTTACAGACAAGAATCTCATTTAGGTAATACAGACAGCCTCAAACAAAACTCTATAAAAACTACGACAAATCCAGAGAGTTGTTTTTTGATGC
Organism: Labeo calbasu; assembly: GCA_019740295.1. Lineage (NCBI taxonomy): Eukaryota > Metazoa > Chordata > Actinopteri > Cypriniformes > Cyprinidae > Labeo > Labeo calbasu. The sequence goes on along the minus strand of JAHKKF010494769.1, from coordinate 23,022 downwards.
AGGGAATCTTATGCAAGATGGCAGCATGAATCCAGTCCATGCTGCTGAATCATAGATACTGCGGAGATGCAATAACGATGGAAGTTACAGTGTAGCTCTAAATGTAGCAACAATATATTTTATTTGCACAAAGTGCTGCATTTGTATTGGTATGAATTTTACAAGGCTTTTAACTTAGTTTTTGATGATGTTATTTTGAGAATGGTGCACTGTAGTGTTAGCAGGCCGATAAAACAGTCTGTGGTGCTATGATTTGAGATGATAATGAAATAATTAAAAAATGTCAAACTTCAGCACAAAGAGTGACTTTGAGAGATAAAATTGGCCAGAATATTTGATGCCCCGATACTTTGACACCATCAGCATCAGAGTGAACTGAAATGGGAAGCTAAAATGTTCCTGAACGGCTGATCTGTTCTTTATTGCCTAAGTGAATGTGAGCCTGTTTTCCAGTAGATTTGGTGCTTAATCAATTTACCTTGGCCAAATTCCCCGGCATCCTAACCTTTAAACTGACATTGATACTGATTTACAGTGTTTGCAAACGTGGAACGGAAAGCTTTCGCTCACCCTGCCGTCACATGGCCCTTTGTAGGCAATGATGCAAGTTCAATTGGAAGTAGAGATGTCAAGATATTAAATATTCTGTCACATGTTCCTGTAATGGAGTCACAGCCACAGGAAATCTTTTGACAAGGACTCGTTTCATCTGATCAGATACTTTCTTTCCCTCTTTCTTTCTTCCTCTTTTACCCTTTTCTCATTTGCAGCCATAATCAAGGAACAAACACAACAGATAAAAGAAGGCACACATATGCACTCAACACTTAACCAATCTCAATAACAGTGGGAACATCAAATATATAAATTTGATGATATGTATTTCATTGCTATACTACTCGAGCACAAGTAACTATTTATTTAGCTAGAAGACACAGGGCTGTGGCTTTTATATATGAGTGCGGTGCCTAATAAGGATAATAGGCCTTTTTCACGATCCGTGTGCAAAATCTGGAAGCGTCGAGTAGTTGTGTAAAATAACTTTTGCTGTAGCCTGTATGAATGGCAATGCCCAGAGCACGGGATGGTTGTGATTTATTAATGAACAATTCATCATAGAGGTTTTATCAACCTATAAAAAACTATAAAACTTGTTTTATCAGACTTAAACTAGAAACATTGTGTGTATTGACGTCTTTCCGTGGTTGAAGTAAAAAACGTTCTGATGTTCATTTATGCGTCATCTGTCACGACACATTGAAGAGCCACAAAACGCTATTTATTGTTTGAATTTCTTTAAAAAAGGCGACATTTTAAAGCTGAGACTTTGTTTTATACCAGAACGAACCTGCTCTGCTCTGTCGGCATGTTGTCAGTTTCTTCTTTGCTCCGCGATGTATTTTTCACTGCGTTAGAACATTATGTGCAGTGTGAGAGCGGCACTCTGTCATCAGACATAGCAACGGTAATTAAGGAAGGCGGGTTTTTGCGAAGGGTCAATTGTGAGATGTTTTCTTTTGAATTAGTGATGACTACATAATTACATTATAATTTCTGATGAACAGATCTGATGAACTTTTTCGTTTTGGCCATGCACTTACACAATAACAGTGTTTTTGGGGCGTGAAAACTTTTGAAAATTAATTTCAAAATGCAAGTTTATGGAAACTATACTGTTATCACCTCCATGTAAACTACAAAAAACAAATTTATGAAAATGGTGATGTCATGCGCATGCCCATTACGTGTTTGTATAGTATTTTTTTACAGTATGACATCGCCAACTACTGGCTTGGCATGCACAGTACAGCATTTGGTTGCTTTGGACAATATTGTTGGCTGTACGCAAAAAAGGGTAAAGTAGAAACTTCTCCACTTTTAGTACATCGAAAAATGCAAAATGTACTGATAATTTTCTGCCAGTACATTATCTGTTTTTCTGCTGATAGTTTTCTTACAGTGTAGTTGAGCAAAAATATCATTTACACAGCCTCTGTTTAAACTTTCTTTTGTAGATAATTTCTACATTAGGCATCTTTTTTTTGTGTTTTGTACTTGTGTATTTAAATTTTAGCTGTAAGTCTAAAAATCTCCCTTTGACTTTCAGAATGGTTAGCACTCAAAATATAAATGACAGTGTTGATGTAATAATATTTCCATACTGCATTTAGATTAATTTGCTTATAAAATTGACCCTTAGCAAGGAAGTTTGATTGACACTGAATCTGCCATTCTGTCTGACAAATAAACCAGACAGTGGAGTAGACTAACGTAAGGTGGACTTGAACTTGAATAATGGTGTATATTGACGTCTTTCTGTGGTCGAAACCTTCTGATGTTCATTCGTGTTTATTTTGTGCTATAACTAGTAAAACGGAATAGATGATTGTTCCACATGCAGCTTGAACTGAGGTGCTACAGCGATCTGCTGAACATTAAAGAGTCACAAAACAGTATTTATTGTTTGAAGCGGTATATATTGTTTGAATTTTATTGTGTGAGAACATGATGTGTGGCGTGAAAGCGGATATCTTGTCGGACATAGAAAGAGTAATGAAAGGGGGGGTGGGTCTTTGCGAAGGGTCCATTGTGATTGGTCTTTTCTATGATCTGTTTGTATCATATAGCTGACTTTACATTGCAAAAACAGTATCACATTAGTGTTGATGATTATGTGCAGCTGACTGAAAATATGACATGTGCTGGTGTCATGATGCAGCATTTCATTTATAGAGGGTTTGCACTTACGTCATGATTTGGTCAGTAACCTGGATGTGTGGCCATACTGCCGATGCTCGGATGTAAACAACAGCATGGACTGCACAGATAATGTACTACTGAATACGTTGTTCTGCTAATTCGGAAAAAAATATGTGGAAGCTGCTAAAGACTTAGTAAGCAGGAAAGGGCGCAATAAGATGCGTACAAGCAGTATTAAGAGGGAAATGATAAGAACAAACACGAATGTTGTCAAGATTGTTGCCCTGGAAGTCCTGGTTCAGTTTGGCCAACCACAAATGCCTTTTGATCCTCAGACAGTTTTTTGCACTCTTCTCCTTGATTTGTTATAACATGTGGCAGTCTATAGTACTCCAAATGTTCTTCCCGGTCCACTTTCAGCAGCAATAATCAGCAAAATATGCGTTTTTTTTGTTCGTTTTGTTCGGTTCAGTGGCATTGTTTACTTTCAGTGCTGCCAATATGGTCAATTGATGATGCGTTGTGAAAACACTAAAACCAAAACCTAAAACCTCAACTTACCTAAAGCTTTAACGCTATTCTATTGCTGCCATTCAGGCATTGGAGTTAATTTGAGGGATCATAAATTTTAGATTCTGATATGATTTACTTGAATATAAAAGTTATTGTACTGTCAATAGGAAGTATTCACTATCTGAATGAATTTGAAACAAAGCTATATACTGTATTGGCAAAGCAAAGGGGAGATAAAGAGAAAGCAAGGGGGAGAGATGGAGGGATGGAGCCCAAGTATTATGCTGGCAGTACAATTAATCACCTGCTCTAATCAAATTACACTAACACAGGCTTATCTCCTCCACCCCATGTTTGTCTTTGCTCTACTGCTCATTCTCTCTCTCCATCTCTGGCAGCAGCCCAACTCAAGCAGACGGTGTGATGTGCGTCTTCTACCGATCTTTTACCGAAACAGTGTTGTGAATGTGTCACGCAGAGACAATTGCCGCAGCACTTTTCTAATGAACGAAGCAGGTGTACAAACATCAGATCTACAAAACTTTGTGAAAAATGTGTACGTTTTCACTAACGAGTCCAGCTTTACAGTACCATCTCAGGACAGTCCCCTTGGGGTTCAGTGCTGATTTTTCCTCTTCTAATGACTTGAACATGCATGTGTGTGCTTGCATGTTTTAAACAGAGCGCACAGAAAAAGCATGTTGTTTAAGGCTCCTATATGAACGCAAGTAAGATTAATGCGGTTCTGTGCCATTGTTTCTACTTTAAATCACATACTCGATATGCCGTTTCCTCGTTTGAGTTGTTGTGTACTTCAGGAGGAACAGAATAACCCAAATGTGACTATTTTTAGAAAAGATGTTAAATTCATGAAACCTCAGCTTTAGCTGTGCTAAGGGGAACAGTAAATGAGAGTGTGAAAAAGAGAGAAACAGAAAGTGGATGGAGGAATTTTAATGTCAGTCACACAGTTTTAGTGACCAATTTGGATCACATTTTCTCCGTCATAGTTAAAGATTAAAGAAAATGTCTACTTAAGGAATAGCTCACCCAAAAAGTCTTTAATTCATGTCGTTACAAACCAGTAAGATGTTTGTTTATCTTCAGAACACAAATTAAGATATTTTTGAAGAAATCCGAGAGCTTTCTGACCACATTCAAGGCCCAGAAAGGTAGTAAGGACATTGTTAACATTTTTCATGTGCCATCAGTGGTTCAACCTGGATTTTATGAAGCTACAAGAATACTTTTTGTGTGCAAAAAAATAAATAAAAAACTAACAACTTTATTCAACATAAACTATTTTAACAATGTCCTTACTACCTTTCTGAGCCTTAAACGTGTCAGTTACGTTGCTGTCTATACAGGATCAAAAATATCTTAATTTGGGTTCGGAAGATGAACAAAGGTCTTACGGGTTTGGAAAAACATGAGGGTGAGTATGTAATGACAGAACCTTTCATTTTTGGATGAACTAACTCTTTAACTTGATTAAATGATGGTTGAAGCCTGTTGACAGCACATTTGAAAACTTCAGTATAATTTAATCATGTGACATGAACTATAAACGTGTTTAGATCAGATCTTTTAATCAAGAGCTGCCTAGAAAGTCCATGCAATCACGAAGAACAAACTAATGACTCGCTGAAGAAATACTAACACTCTCTCTCTATCACACTCACACGATTAAAGAGTTTACATCAGCCGTGTTAATGTAAGGAGAGGGTGTGTAATGAGCTGCCTGGCTCACTTATTTGTTCATTTGTTAATGAACATTCGCCCATCTGTGTAATGAAAAACAGATGTGAGCGAGTGTGCGCGTTTGATTCGACGGGACAGTTCATGTTGAACCGTGAAAGCAGTTAAAGTTTGCAGGGTGAACAAACGCCCACCCCTTGACCTCACACATTGATACATCTGGACGTGTCTGTGTCCTATGCGTGGTGTCAGAGCATCTAGGATGTGCGTGTGTTTTTGTGTGTGCGTCTGTTCAGTAGGACAGTCTCTGTCAGCTCTGTTCCATGTTCCTGTCACCCTGGAGCCAAATCTGTCCCCAGATCAGCAAAGACTGTCACACTGCATATCTGTACATCACTGCTCTCACACACACAAGACTTTTACACTAACAATAATGGCTGGGGTCCCAGAAAACTGCAGCTGGGTAGTTGACAAATACTGAGAAGCTTTGATTTTTTTTTTTTACAGTGACATCTGCAGGAGTTGTTGAAGTGTGCACAAACTTTAGATGACTATTTAAAGTGATAAATGGCAGAAATTATTTGTTTCTGTCATTATTTACTCACCCTTATGCCATTCAAAAAACTGTGGAAATATTTCCAAAAGGAATATTTGAAAGAATCTTTACACAGTTTGCTTAGAGTCAATGAGCAAAACTCTTAAACTGAATCAGTCCGATCTGTTATTGAATCATTCTTTTAAGCCAGTTGATCCAGTTGATCAGACTGAACGATTCTTTCATGCATCAAACTGATTCGACTCTCGAGTTCATAGCTCATTGGAGAGGAAGATGAACTCAAATACTCAAATAATGGCTTCTTTTTCTCACACAAAACTAAAGAAGTGACTTTAAGAGTTGGAATAGACTTGGAATGCATGAATCATATGCACCACAGATGGACGTGGTCACTACAAACTCTTACAACTGTTCAGATTCTCTGTTTCAGAGAATAAAATAATAGTACACAGGTTTGGAAAAACATGATGACAAAACTTTGATTTTTATGTGAACTATCCCTGTAATATACAGCATTTGAACAATGTTTCCTGTTTTCATGAGACAGATATGAAATGTAGAGTAATGGCAGCTCATAATTCTTATCTGAAAGTATTTGGGAGGGGATTCTCTCTCTCTCAGACACGCACACCTAGAGTCCATACATGCGTAATTAGATTTTCTTCTGTGTGCAGAGCCATTACAGGCCGGCTAAATCAGTTTAAAAGAGACAATCACTCGCCTTTATTGAATCTTCTTCTTTCTGTCCTGTGCTTTTACTCATTTACAATTCACTTTGTCATTTACTATTATCGTCTTCTCTGTCTGGAGCTAATAACTTATGGAATAATATTTTTTTCATGCAGCTTTTCTAACTAAACAGTGCGTCTACTGTTCAAAAGTTTTAGGTTATTAAGATTTTGTAATGTTTGAAAGATCTTATTCTCACCCAGCGTGCATTTATTTGCTCAAAAATACAGTGAAAACAGTAATATTGTAAAATATGATTACAATTTAACTGTTTAAATATATATAAAAAAATATTTTTTCTATGATGGCAAAACTGTTTATCAGTGTTGAAGACCATTGTGCTGCATAATGTTTTTGGAAATAGTGATCATGTTTTTAAGATTCTTTGATAATAGAATATTAATGTTCATTTAATTTAGAAGACATATACAATGTTACATCTTTTGTAACATTGTATATGTCTTTATTGTCACTTTTGATTAATTATAATGCATTTTTGCAAAATAAAAGTATTCATTTCTTTAAAACATACAATACAACAAAATAAAATAATAAAACCTTACTAACTCCAAATGTTTAAACACTGGTGTATCTATATTAGTATTCATATCTACAGTTAAGTTTACTTCCGCCTTTTGGAATCATTAAAAATGTTAATTATTTCATCAAAATAAGAGGGATCATACAAAATGCATGTCATCGTTTATTTAGTACTGACCTGAATAAGATATTTCACATAAAATATGTTTACATATAGTCCACAAGAGAAAATAATAGTTGAATTTATAAAAATGACCTCGTTCAAAAGTTTACATCCCCTTGATTCTTAATACTAGTTCTTACCTGAGTGATCCACACTTGTGTTTTTTTTGTTTAGTGATAGTTGTTCATGAGTCCCTTGTTTGTCCTGAACAGTTAAATGCCCTGCTGTTCTTCAGAAAAGTCCTTCAGATCCCACAAATTCTTTGGTTTTCTAGCATTTATGTGTATTTGAACCCATTCCAACAATCACTGTATGATTTTGAGATCCATCTTTTGACACTGAGGACAACTGAAGGACTCATATGCAACTATTACAGAAAGTTCAGACGCTCACTGATGCTCCAGAGGGAAAAACCATGCATTAGGAGCCGGGAGGTGAAAACTTTTGAACAGAATGGAGATGTGTACATTTTTCTTATTTTGCCTAAATATCATATTTTTCATTTAGTACTGCCCTTCAGAGGGTACAGAAGATAGTTACATGTTTCCCAGAAGACAAAATAGGTTAAATTTACCCTGATCTTCAAATTCATAGTTTCCACCCCCTGGCTCTTAATCCATTGTGTTTCCTTCTGGAGCATCAGTGAGCATTTTTCATTAGCATTTATTAAAATATTATTTTATTAATTCTTTTTTAACACTACTGTATGTACAGTATACAATATTTTTTTGTGATTTATTTACATCATTCTGTTCTTTTGTTTTGTCACTTAATTCCAAAGTTTCTTTCTCTCTCACAGCTCTCCTCTACGCCACCATCTTTGGTAACGTGACGACTATCTTCCAGCAGATGTATGCTAACACGAACCGCTATCACGAGATGCTCAACAGCGTGCGGGATTTCCTCAAGCTGTACCAGGTGCCCAAAGGCCTGAGCGAGAGGGTTATGGATTACATCGCCTCCACCTGGTCCATGTCCCACGGTATTGACACCGAAAAGGTGAACACCCTGTACGCCCAACTCCAATTACCCATCATGCAACTCTGTACACCCTTCAGCAGCTGTCCTCCTGTCTGTTGTGTGTGTGTCTGTATTATTCACTCCTGCTCTGAAATGTTTGTGTGAGTGTGTCTAGCTAAGTATTTTTAAACATTAGTGTGATTCTTTAGCAAGATGTTTTCTCACGCTGTGTGTTTAGACTCGTCCTGTCGTATACTCAAACCACAGGAGGGGAACAGCATGACTCTGTGGATATGAAGTCCCCGTTGGGCGGACATTGTCAGAATGCTCCAGCTGTCTCCTTCTCTCTCTCTCTTTCTCTCTCGTGATTTAGCCGTCTCATCACACAGACTCACACTGTTCTCCCCAGAGCCAACCTCCATGTCTCTGTGACAACCACATGCAGAAAGGGAGATGCTCTGGAAAAGTGAGGAGCTGCTGGGAATGGCAGCTCAGGGACATGTCACACGCTAATGCGCTCAGATGCTCAGATGCGCACATGCACACCGGCACGCGTGTCCTGTACCTCTGTCTCTCTGTGTCTGCCTCCCAGTATGCTTCGCTGGCATGACAGTAAACATAAATTTGTGTGGTGTGAAACTGTGGTTCTACAATGAAAAATGCTCATTTTAAATAAAAATAAAATAATAAAAATAATAATTAGGGATGTCAGTGTTAACTTAGTACAATTAATATAGTTCATTTAGTATAATGAATTATTTTATTATTATGATAAAAAAAAGAAATTAAATAATTAATGGAGTTAATTATGTCCCCTGGTTGATACAAAAATGCCAGAATAAGGGATTTTCCTACCATCAAAGCAATGCATTTAAAAACAGCTGAAAATTAAACTCGACTTTGCTCATAAAAAATGGTCAGAACTGGAATATAACCATTCAGTCATGACAACTCTCTAAAATTTTAGCATGTTAATGTATATGACAGTGTTAATCTGCTGCAGAGCAAGTATGGACTTGAAACTGCTAAACAATACACAAACATACTGCTGCGAGCGTGTAAAACTTTCCGCTACTGCATGAATAGGCATACATAAATCCTATAGTAGGTCTAGACAGGTGGAGCTGGGGGAAGTAGAGGGTTTCAGAGGAATTCTGACAGGACCAGTTTACAGCAAACATTAAACACTAAACTAGGCTATTTAAAGGGGTCATGACATGGATTTTTTTTATTATTTTAATGTTTCTTGAGGTCCACTGATAAAGTTAATAAATAAGTTTTTTTGCAAATATATGTGAAAAAAAAGATTTTTTCAAACTTCATTCTGAGCCTCTATCTAAAAATGATCTGTTTTTAAGGGGCGGGTCCCTTAAAGCTTGTTAGTAATTGGCCACTGTTATGATTGGTTGATGTCACTGAATATAAAACGGTATCATTGTCCCCTCACAACTGCATGTGAATAAGGTTCTTGAAAACATTATCCATTAAGGATGTAATGATATTATCAATACCGTGGTATCGCGATAGCAAACTCAATGGTGATATGAAACGATATAGGTCTTCTGGGCAAAAAGTTTAGATTTGTAAAATATTCTAAAATAAAAGGTCAAATAAGCCATTTTTGGAGCTTGAATAAACAAATGCTATGATTTGCAGCTACTGTATGAATAGACATACATAAATAACATAGGTCTAGACAGGTGGAGCTGGGGGAGGTAGAGGGTTTCTGACAGGACCAGTTTACAGCAAACACTCAACTAGGCTATTTAAAAGGGTTAAAATTATTTTTTCAACTGTCATTCTGACCCTCTATCTAAAAATGATCAGTTTTTAAGGGGTGTGTCACATAAGGTTTGTTAGTAATCCGCCACTGTTATGATTTCTTACCATCATTGCATGTGAAACAGTATCGACAAAGGCATTGTTAATGCAAATGTTTGTGCCCTTGTGACATCATGTGCCACCTCAGATCCAAACAAGCCATTTTTGGAGCTTGATTAAACAAATGCTTTGTTTATAATGAGGACTTATAAGATGTTTTACTGGTACACAGACTTAAATTAGATTTCTTATGTCATTTTGTTAAGCAAGCAATCTCATAGGCTGCAGAATCAGCAGAGGCCAATCAGCTTGTGCCATGTAGTAAATGATGTGATTGCTAGCAGATTGCATGTAAAGGACTCAGATGCTGTTGTTTAGTTTAGTGTTTATAATCTAGTCTCTTGCTTGTTGCCATTTGTATGTATGAAAGTGACAGTATGTTACAATAGTACATCAAGCTCTTTTATCTCAAGTGATCAAGGGAATTTTGATTTCTCAGTTCATGACCCCTTTAAATCAGACGAAGCTGCCTCAGAATAATCAGTTAAATGTCTTATTTCTCACTCCTATTACAGGTTTTGCAGATCTGTCCTAAAGACATGCGTGCTGATATATGCGTGCACCTGAACAGGAAGGTTTTCAAGGAACATCCTGCTTTCCGTTTAGCCAGTGACGGCTGTTTGCGGGCTTTGGCCATGGAGTTCCAGACCATCCACTGCGCTCCAGGCGATCTTATCTACCATGCGGGCGAGAGCGTGGACAGCCTCTGTTTTGTGGTGTCAGGGTCACTGGAGGTCATCCAAGACGACGAGGTGGTCGCCATTCTGGGTAAGAGAAAAACAGAGACAGAGAAATAGATCAGGATCTGAATTAATGAGTATCGACTAGGCAACAACTGATTAGATTAGTGAGGTCAAATTGTTTTTGATTACTTTATTTGCTACGTGTTTAGCACAGTTTGTACATCATGACTTTGGACTACTCGATTTTGAACAGCTCACATTTTGACACCACGGGGCTTAAGTCTGCTTCAGCCGTTACTGTATTTCGAATCTAATTTCCCCTACAGACTCACTGACATGAAGACAGAATCCCTCTGTCTTGGGTTTAGTTCCCTGTGGGAGGATTATTTGCATCCACCGAGCTTCTATGTGATCATATATCTTCACAGACACACAGGCTGTCACACCCACTCCTCCGCACTGTGCTATCCCTCTCCCTTTTGTTTATTCCCACATCCTGCACCCTGTATTCTCTTTGATCGAGGTGTCCCTCTCTTTCTCTTCCTCTGTGCGTAAAACATTCAGAGAACATTAATCAAATAAAAGCTAAAATTTTGAGCATTAAGCATGTTAAATTATGCACAATATGGCCTAAGCTGATGATAAAAAGTAACAATAAAAAGATATCTGAAAAGTACTTTAACTAAAGTATGTTTTAAGATGTTTTTAAGATGTTCTCTAAGTATCAGTTCATCCTTTTTTGGCAATAATTGAGTTGGAAGTGTTCCAGCTCACTTGCAGACTTCTTTTATTTTCTGTTAAAAAAAAATATCTGCCGTACAATGAACTATGAAGGGGTTATATCACAGAAAGCTTTAAATGCCTGTTTTTTTAAAAAATAATTTCTTAGAGAAACCAATAAAAATGTCATAATGTTATTAATGGTGTAATATTCTTTTGTGTTGGCAGCATATTGTCTGGGAATACCAATTTTGATATCACAGCAAAAATCAATAGCTAACATTATTTTATATAGAACAACAACAACAACAAAAACCTATATAACAAATAGTTGGAAATACTACAATAATGATATAATTATGAGACATAATTATTCCAGTAAATAAAGAATGTAATAAGAATTAATAAGTAAATTAATTAAATAATACACTACTAGTCAAAAGTTTTAGAACAGTGAGATTTTTAATGTTTTTTTTAAAAGAAGTTTAAAGAACTCTCTTCTGCTCACCAAGCCTGCATTTATGTAGATCCATAATACAGCAAAATCAGTAATATTATGAAATATTTTCTCTATTTAAAATATCTGCTTTCTACTTGAATATTCATCCCTAAAAAGAATTATAAAATTATAAAAGAATTATTCATCCCTAAAAAGAATTAAAAAATTAAATTCTTAAGAATTAAAAAAAATAAATAAAGAGGCAAACAGTGATCTTACGGCAAACATATGACTCATAGATGTATAGAGTCATGATGTACTGTAGCATCTGTCATTTCTAACATCTGTCTGTCTCACAGCACAAGATTATGCTGCTTTGCCTCGTGAAGCCACAAAGTTGAGCATCTAATGGCCATATTTTTCTCTGTTGACAAACTAACGATGCTTTGCTAAATTTGGCTCTCTGCCGCAGCTGTTAAACTGATTTAGGATCAGTCTGAAAGGCCACAAATGTTCCCTTGCTTCTAAAATTTGAACACACACACACAGATCAGACTATGAAGAGAGAATAAAAAGGTTTATCGATCGGACCACTTGTATATGGAGTGGGTGGATTGAGTGGAGCTTTAGGTCAGAGGTCAATATGTGTGTATCTGAAGACTCATTAGGGTGTGTGCGTTACGCTGTGACCTGTAGATCTATAATGACACTGCTGCTCTACTACACATATTACGGACTTTCTTTTCATTCACTCTCACTTAAAAGCACAAAGAGTGCAGTAACAGGGCCCTTATTATGGAGGTTATTCCTCCTTAATAATAAGTTTAAACAACTACAAAACTCACACTGAGCTCAGTCCAGACCAATCATTTATTAAAACTGTGCTGCACCAGGGCGCTTTCTTTTAGTTCAAAAGTCTTTAACTTTCTGATGTTATACAGATAAATATATTAAAAGAACAGTTGGTTACAAAATGAAAATTCTTTGATCATTTATCCCTTATTTATTTATTTACCCATAAAATTATGACTTTCTTTATTCTGTGGAACACAAAAGATGATGTCTGGCAGAAAGTTGCAAAATTTAAGTTTTTATACACAAAAGCTTCCCTTCACACATGTACTACAATTCAAAAGTTTAGGGTTGGTGAATTTTTTAAAGGGAAAGTTCACTCAAACATGAAAATTCTGTCATTAATTACTCTCCCTCATGCTGTTCCAAAACCGTGAGACCTTCATTCATCTTCGGAACACAAATTAAAATATGTTTGATAAAATCCGAGAGCTTTCTGACCCTGCATAGACAACAACGCAACTACCACATTCAAGGCCCAAAAAGGTAGTAAAGAAATTGTTAAAATAGTCCATGTGACATCAGTGGTTTAATCTTAATTTTATTAAGCTACAAGAATACTTTTAATGAGTGAAGAAACAAAAACTGTCACTTTAAATGTCTCTTACACTCATCATTTATTTGATCAAAACTACATTAAAACTGTAAAATTGTGAAATATTATTGCAGTTTTAAAATAACAATATATTTTAAAATGTAATTTATAATTATGTTTTAAAATGCATAATAATGTGTTATAAATTATATAGTTTATAATATACTTTAAAATGTATTCATGTAATTTATCAGTTTTTTCAGGATTCTTTATATTTAGGGCATCAAGATGCATCAATGATATCAATCACCACTGATTCTTGACGTCGCATAACCAAATGCGATGTTCTAGATCTCACTAGAGGAGCTGAAATCTCTCTCCGCCCGCAGAATCTGTATTCTAGAACATTTACTGAGACACAGAAGAACTGTGAATAATTTATCTGAGTGGACATTTTGGCTCTGTAACCCTATTTATCCTAGATATGAGCAGATGGAGATGGATGGACAAGACTTTTGTGCATTTGTTCATTTCAGTAATGGATTGAGAGAATATGTCTCTTCATCATTTCTCTTCTGTCAGACACGCTCATGATACAGTATGTAGTGCTATACCATAAGTGAGTTAGCCAGTCATATTGAAAGTGTGTTTTTGTGTGAGAATGTTGTTTTTACCAGGATTTTAAAAGTGCTTTTAACTGCTTGAATCTTCTGATCTGACATCTGTTAGTGGTGGAGTTTTACACAAGTTGAATTTCACACCAATGAAATCAGTACACATGATCTGTCTACTGTAATCTGAGACAGCGAGATCAGTTGCAGTATTTTTTGCTGCAAGAAAAGTGTTAGAAAATAAGAAATAAATCAATTTAACATGAAACAATTGAAAATGAAAGACATTGTGCACTTACACTGACCAAAAATATGAACGCAACACTTTTGTTTTTGCCCCCATTTTTCATGAACTGAACTCAAAGATCTAAGACTGCCGAAAACCAGTCAGTATCTGGTGTGACCACCATTTGCCTCATGCAGTGCAACACATCTCCTTCGCATAGAGTTAATCAGGTTGTTGATTGTGGCCTGTGGAATGTTGGTCCACTTGGTTCAATGGCTGTGCGAAGTTGCTGGATATTGGCAGGAACTGGAACACTCCGATCCAGAGTATCCCAAACATGCTCTGGATCGGAGTAATCGTTACAGCTTGGGTGTGTGCATTATTTTCAAAGAATTCAACAGCCTCAAGTCAATTATTCTGCTAATACTATGGTTACCACACCTCAACACATTGACCAGATGTTATATTTCAAACCATTCGTCTGATTTTTGTCCATAAAACGCTACTGTAAGTAGAGTTAATTCAAAGACTATAGAATACCAAAGACTTGTCACTCGTATAATTTTGAATGGGGAAAGATGCAATGTTTATTATGGCCGCGAAGCCCTGCCTTCTTAATGAAAGAGCCAATCATTGATAAGTAAAATCAGCACGTCACTGCAGCTGCTGTTAGAAGTCCCGGTTGCTATAGAAACAGTCAAAGTTCTGATACGTGTGCTCAGTACCACACATGCGCACTAGCTGATCTAGCCTGAAAAATAAGCTTTTTTTTAACGCTATGGGAGCATAAGGAACAATATTTATGAGGCAGTTCTTGTCCGATTTCATTGGTGATTTCAAATATGAAATTTACAGTTTTGGAGAATTTGATGTTTCCCCATTCAAAGAGATAGGAGCTGCACTTGCCTGCCCGAAAGGCGTTTCAAAGATGGCCGCCGAGTGAAATGACTTGCCTTAAAAGGACTTTGGGTTAATTTCTTACGCATCTCATCCAACGCCTCAGTTGCTAATTCCAAAACGTCATTTTAGACCTAGTAATGACGCTTGAGCTGCTGATAGCAGACTTTCAGTTAATAATAAAGTTTAGACAGGCAGACAGAGAGAGAGCTAGAGAGAGAGAGAGAGCTTAAGCTTGTGAATTACCACAATGCGAGTCTGTGCGTCTCTCAAAAGTGTATGGTAGCAGCGTCTCTACTAATAGTGAAACTTTAAGTTCATTTTAAGGTCGTCTGTTCCCTCACTTGTGAGAAATGTCAAGTAGTTTTTAAGTTGTTAATCATCAGAGCAGCGTTAACAACATTAGCACATATGTTAATGTGCGCAAACTGTATGTGTGTGCGTCTGTTAAGGGAGAGATAGAGAGTGGGAAAAATAGAGTATGTGCTTTCCGTACATAATAAAATTTTCTGGCAAAATAATTATAAATAAAAAATAATTATAATTTTGTGGCAAAAACGTCTTTTTTATCATATCGTACACCCTAATTATTTTGTTTGGCCAGTGTCGTTGTGGGTTTTGGTTATTTTGTTGTTTTAGGCAGTAAGGACCTTTGAAATGACTGAAATCATGTGGCAAAGTGATATAAACATCAGATTCAAGCATTCAGCGGGCCATAGTATAATATTACAATTTAAAATAGCTGTTTTCTATTTTAATGTATTTTAAAATGTAATTTATTCCTGTGATAGCAAAGCTGAATTTTCAATTTAGACAGTCACAGTCCTCCATTAATGTACCAATTGATCCTGTTTGTGTGAATAATAAAGTGTCTGTGTTTCTTCTCAGGTAAAGGTGATGTGTTTGGGGACGTGTTCTGGAAGGAGGTGACGCTAGCTCAGGCTTGTGCTAATGTGAGAGCGCTAACCTACTGTGACCTGCATGTGATCAAACGGGACGCGCTTCAGAAAGTCCTAGAGTTCTACACCGCCTTCTCCAACCACTTCTCACGAAACCTCCTGCTTACGTACAACCTGCGCAAACGGGTGAGTGAATGCTGTCTGCCGTTTTCTTTCAGTACTCTTTAATTTTCCGCTGGTCCATAACAAACCGCATATATAAGCAGAATTTCAAGGCACCAACATTAACGGGTTACTACATTCAAACTTCACAGCACAGCGTGAGCACAGCTGGAAGTAGATTGTAGCGTGCTGAACTCATGGGAAAATATAAATAAAGCTATTTATCAACATACTCACATACATCACCACATATATTGAAAAACTTTCAATTTAGTAAAAATGATTTAAGCATTTTAATATCTACACTTTAAGCTTTAAGTTTTGAAGTACTGATATTAATTTAAAGGAACACTTCACCTTTTTTGAAAATAGGCTCATTGTCCAACTCAAGTTAAACAGTTCAGTTTTACCGTTTTCAAATCCATTCAGCCGATCTCTGGGTCTGGCGGTAGCACTTTTAGCATAGCTTAGCGTAGATCATTGAATCTGATTAGACTGATAGCATCTCGCTCAAAACTGACCATATATAATGACGATATTTTTCCTATTTAAAACTCAGCACGAAACCTATATTATGCAGCCGGCAGAGTTGACGGCTGCATAATATCATTATGCCTGCTGCACCCATGGTACGGCAGCAAAGTTCTTTGATTATTAAGCTGAAATGAGAGTATAGTTCCTAGCCATATCAACCTAGAAAATCGCAACTTTTCATTTTCCGTTC
The DNA here is from genome assembly GCA_019740295.1 of Labeo calbasu. Taxonomy (NCBI): domain Eukaryota; kingdom Metazoa; phylum Chordata; class Actinopteri; order Cypriniformes; family Cyprinidae; genus Labeo; species Labeo calbasu. The sequence goes on along the minus strand of JAHKKF010494769.1, from coordinate 6,534 downwards.
GTCTTTGTACACAATGTAAGTACAGAAGAGTCAAGTTTTAAATAGGAAAAATATCAAAACTCTTTGGACATTTTTGAGCGAGATGCTAACGGTCTAATCAGATTCAATGATCTATGCTAAGCTATGCTAAAAGTGCTACCGCCAGACCCGGTGATCGGCTGAATGCATTCAAAAAAATGGTAAAACTCAACTGAGGGGAGTTGGAAAATGAGCCTATTTTCAAAAAAAGTGAAGTGTTCCTTTAATACTAAATAGACAATAACATTGTAATTAATACAGTAAATATTTAGTTGATACTCCAACATGGTAGGTGGCAGTATTGCAGCTTAAAAGGATAGTTCACTCAAAAATGAAAGTTACTCATCCTGTCGTTCCAAAGCCGTAAGACTGTTGTTCATCTTCGGAATCTTCTATTTTTGATGAAATCCAAGAGCGTTCTTACCTTGACACAGAAGATTGACACAGAAGAGTAGATATTGTTGAATAAAGCCATTATTTTTGTTTTCTTTGGTCAAAAAAAGTATTCTTGTAGCTGCATAAAATTACAGTTGAACCACTGATGTCACATGGACTATTTTATCAATGTTTTTACTACCTTTCTGGGCCTTGAACGTGGTAGTTGCGTTGCTGTCTATGCAGTGCCAGAAAGCTCTTGGATTTCATCAAAAATATCTTCATTTGGTCTTACGGGTTGGGAACGACATGAGGGTGAAGAATTAATGACAAAATTTTCATTTTTGGTTGAACTATCCCTTTAAGTGTGTGTAGGTTTCAGTGGATATGCCAATACAAACAATAGAGAAAATACAGTGAGAGCTGTTAATATATAACGTATTGCTGAACTGAAGAACTGTGTACCATTCATCTGACTGAAGGTAAAGAGAAAGAGATCAATAGAGCTGCTTTTCCATTCAATCAGAGAGAAAGACAGAGACAGAAAAAGAGAGACATGGTCTGATCAGAAACACAAACACTAAACTGACTTGTTTAATTGGCTAGAATTGACTGAAAGGTGGATTATGGGATTAAAGAGCAAGCGGGTTCTTTCTAAATCCCTGTTTTTTCAGTTCTATGGGCTTTAATTAGAGAGGATAGTATAGAAGTAAGAAGAAATGATAGAAAAGAAGAAAATGAGCGAAGTTGGTTTGCCCACGTACAAACCGGAGAGCGCACACACCACCTGTCAAGGCCACATCGCTGACTCTCCCCTATTGTTTTGACTTTGTTTTGCATTCTCATCTTATCACTTCAAATCACATTCAAATGAACTGTAACACTCCATAAACCAGATTTTGGAGTGTAGTAATTATCCTACTCATAAATTCCTTTCCAGTTCATAATAAAGACAGCTGTCAGTGTGATAAAATGGCCTTCAGTGTGTCTAAATTTTGGATCTCGGCCACTCGAGTTCCTTCTCAGTGGATCTGGGTCTGAGGAGGAGGCTAATAATAGCTCAGCGAGCGTCTGCCTCTTTATTGGAACGGCTTACACTGTATAGTTATATTTATCCATCCACGGGTTAAATATAACTATCATATACCTCAGCAAACACTTTCAAATTAGAGCCAGGAAAAAATGCATTTACATAATCCATCTGCTGCATAAATACATACTGTTTAACATGTCGTCAACAATAATGGCACAGGTGAAAGCTTCACTCAGTGGTCTTTCTTTTGAGCTCTTCACGCCTACACTTGCTTGTAATGGACTTTTGTCATGCTTGCGTCACTTGTGCAAAAAATAGCTGGATCTTAACTCAACACTATGGTTTGTTAGCTACAACGGTCTGTTGTCTTAAACAATACACTGAAATATGTAAATGCAAAATATGTGACCCTGGACCACAAAACCAGTCTTAAGTAGCATGGAGATATTTGTAGCAATAGCCCATAATACATTTTATGGGTCAAAATCATTAGGATATTAAGTAAAGATCATGTTCCATGAAGATATTTTATAATTTCCTACCGTAAATATATCAAAACGTAATTAATGATTAGTAATATGCATTGCTAAGAAAATCATTTAGACAACTTTTTTTTTTTTTTTTTGCCAATTTGCGTTTTTTCTTTGATAGGACAGCAGAGCTACGACAGGAAGTAAGTGGGGGAGAGAGAGGGGGTCAGGATCGGGAAAAGGACCACGAGGTGGGATTCGATCTCGGGATGCCCGAAGCGCAACTGCGCCACATTTAGACATGACTCACATGAGACACATGACTCATTTAGACAAATTTAAAGGCGATTTCTCAATATTTTTCAAATAGCTGTATCTCGGCCAAACATTGTCCTATCCTAACAAACCATACATCAATGGAAAGCTTATTTATTTAGCTTTCAGATGATTGAACCTGACTGGTTTTGTGGTCCAGGGTCAGATATGGTTATATTAATGCCTCTCTGACACCATTGCCAAGCGGGAGCCTTTAATTAGCTCATGTCTCCATGAATTAGTCATGATGTTTACCATTTGATTGTGACCCAGATAGAAAAAACTTGTTATACATGGAAAAAATCTGTCATGGGAAGACTACACATGTTATATTTCTAGACAAATTCCATATTCAACAATACACTTTATACAGTGGTCAAATATGCTGTTTTAGCCTAGATACAACAGCGGCAGAAAACACACAGTACACATTGCAGTCTATTTGTGATTATGGGACTGTTTTCCTAGTTTTAATGTATGCATGAGTCCTCATTCCTAACCAAACAACTCCCAAATGCAATGTTGAGAGTGTTCAGAAGAGTCACTTCTTTCAAAGCTCTAAAGAAATATTCTAGGTTGAATTTAAGCTCAAATTAAGCTCTATCAACAACGTGTGAACATTCGAAAACATTCAATAACACAAATCATATGAATTAAAGTACAAATATTCTAAGGAAATATTATTCCAGAAAAAATTAAAAGGATAGTTCGCACAAAAATGAAATTTACCCTCACCCTCAAGCCATCGTAGGTGTATATGACTTTCTTATTCCAGACAAATACAATTGGAGTCATTTTAAAAAAATGTCCTGGCTCTAGCTTTATAATGGCAGTGAATGGGTGTTGAGATTTTGAAGTCAAATAAAGTGCATCCATCCACCATAAAAAGTAGTAGCTCTAGTTTTCGCTAACTGTTGGTTGAGGATACATGAGGGAGTGGCGTTCCAGTGGATGACGTAGGCGTAGCTTAAGCTAAAATGTTTGTACTAAAACTGAAGACCAAGACATTTTTAAACCAACAATACTTGCTGGAGGTTATATATTAAAGATGGTCAGCAAAGTTTATAAACAACAGGTTTTGGCGTGTGTAATCTGAACACAGTCCCATGATGCTACGACAGTACATACAGTACATCTGTCCTCTGTCACCGCTGCATAAATAAGTGCTTAAAGACTTCATCCAATTTGTTTCTGTGCGTGTTTGTGGTTGCCAGGGCAACACTGCAAAATCCTCTTCATCTCAATGCTGCTGTGTCAAGAGTTATTTTAGCTTTGATTAAGGTTACAGTTTATGCTGCTGAAATGGGTAAAACACATTCATGCACACAAAACCATATAAAACCATTCACACCCTTCGAGATGCATTAACGTGTGCACAGAGGAATGCGTGTGTAATTGAATTGCTGTCAAAAGTCATGAGCGGTAAAAGGTCAGATGTGTTTCACTGGCTTGACGCGGTCATTTACTCAATATGTCCCATCATGACCCTGTGTGTGTTTGGCAGGTGTGAGTGAATCAGTCATCGCTGAGGGATCAGATTCTGTGAGGTCGTGATGAGTGTGGTAAATCTGATCTTAGATCAGTGACAAAACCAGTCAGTCAGCATGAGGCACACTAAACAGCTGTATTTCTGCACAAAAACCTGCAGCTAATTCACAAACCAAGTACCCATCTCATAAACAATCATCAGTCTTTTAATTCTGTTTTAATAATTTACCCTTTCCAAACACAGAAGTCTATAAATATCAGCAAACTAAAAGTTCTTAGGGAAACACAACAAAGCAGGTACACAAACAGGCCGATTAAAATAAACATCCATTTGAGGTTAATAATAGTTATAATCTATTCAGCACGGCGCCTCATAAGTCACTTGGTTTGAACGTGTACGGATCGTTCCGGCTTATTCCTCTGACTCAGACTTTGGTGCATAGTTAAATTCGTCTGTGATTAATTATGGGATGTGAAGTAGGAATATGAGTATGTTATTAATGTTAGTTGGTTGCGAGTGTGACTGTAATGACTTGAATGTTTTGAAAGAAGTCTCTTACGCTCCCCAAGCTAGTTTATTTGACCAAAAAAATACAGTAAAAATCAGTAATATTGTGAAAAATTATTATAATTTTAAATGGCTGTTTTCTATTTTAATATATTTAAAAAATCTATTTATTTCTGTGATGGCAAAGCTGAATTTTCAGCAGCCATTACTCCAGTCTTCAGTCTCACATGATCCTTCAAAAATCATTCTCTAATGGTGCTAAAATCATTTCAATGTTGAAAACAATTGCTGTCAAATATTTTTGTGAAAACCATGATTTTATGAATAGAAAGTTCAAAGTTCAAATTGAAATAGAAATCTTTTGTAACAATGTAAAATGTTGTCACTTTTGATTAATTTAATGCATCAAATGAATAATCGTGATTAATTGCATCCAAAATAAAAGCTTTTGGTTATAATATGTCTATACTGTGTATATTTATTATGTATATATAAATACACACACATACAGAATATATTTTGAAAACATTTACATGTGTTTACATGTGTATTTATATAATTATTATATTATATATAAATACTTGCAATTAATAAACATATTTTTCTTAAATATATACATGCATGTGTGTATTTATATATACTTAAAAATACACAGTACACACATATATTATGGAAACAAAAACTTTTATTTTGGATGCGATTAATCACTTGACAGCACTAAAAATTATTCATTTCTTTAAAATAAAATCTTACTAACCACAAATTTTTGAAAAGTAATGTACAGGTGCAATGTTACTCAGAAGAATCTTAAAAATGAAATAAAACATCATACATTACAAATCACACACAATATTTCGCACACTCAAAAAATAATCTGGATAATTATAAATCACATAAACACACAATGGGATTTGTACGTCAAACTTGTGCATCATAAACATCCAATTCAATGTAAACAGGAATTAAAATAAAATGAAATGCAAGTATACAACATATTTAAATGAAAAGCAATGGTGTATTGTCTCAATTTAGGCATGAATTAAACATGAAATTGTAACTTTAACTGTGGATAGGTTGCAAATGGAGGTTTAGTGATAGGCAAAAGAGAAAAGTAAAGCAGTAGAGGTAAGATAGGTGTGTGTGTATGCTTTCATTTCAAAGTATTACAGTGTTATGGGAATTTTTTTCTGCTTCGATGTGCACACAGTCGGCTTTTAGTTTGAATTATGAAACAGTGGAGATGTGAGTGCTCCCTCTCGCCCCGCTGTCTCTCACTGCCCCCTCCTTCCCCTCATTTTTACCGTTCTTTCCCCAGACTAACACCTTCAACATCACACACACATTTTGAACACTTTGAGAGCTGCAGAATGAGTTTCCCCGTTTGATGATGATATATTTAGGGGGAGAAATGCAAAAGCAAAATACACAAGAGGGCCGTGCGTGCGCGGGAGTGCGAGGGACGCGTGGCAACAGAAGGATTCTAACAATACACCATTAGGAATCTCTGTGTGAGCGCATGATGCCACCCTCCTCGTACACACAGACACACACACCTTTGTGTAATGCTTCAGCTTTTGTTATGTAATCCTTCTCTGCATGTCTGTCCTTTCTCTGCTTCGTATATCATTCAAGGGCGACGGTTTACAAAACACCAGAAACAATGGCAGTTCTCTATATCTGACAGCCTGAGTGCTGACAGGCTCAGTATTCAATCGTGTACTAAGAATTTGATATTTTGTAGAGTATTTTCTGATTTAAAGGAATATTATTTGATATAGGTACAATTTAAAGTTTCAGAAATGCATTTGGACTCTTCCTTCAGTTTGTTAAAAGTAAAAGTGTGTTTAAAAGGATAGTTCACCCAAAAATGTTGTTCCAAACTCGTAAGACCTTCGTTCATCTTCCGAAAACAAATTAAGATATTTTTGATGAAATCCGAGAGCTTTCTGACCCTGCACAGACAGCAACACATTACACATTACAGTTGAATGTCACATGGACTATTTTATTGATGTCCTTACTACCTTTTTGGCCTGTTTGAAGTTTTAATTGTGTTGCTGTCTATGCAGGGTCAGAAAGCTCTTGGAATTTATCAAAAATATTTGAATTTGTGTTCTGAAGATGAACAAAGGTCTTGGAACATATAAACTTACAAAAATGCTTCTTGTAGTTTCTAGTATGTTTCTTGTAGGCCTCATAGAGTTTTTTTTTCCCCACAAAATTATCCACAAATGTTTTTTTTTTCCCACTCAAACTCAAAAACTTAGGTTCATAAGCTCAAAGTAATGAGGTCGATGAGCAGTCACTTACAGAAAGTAATACAAAAC
>JAHKKF010494768.1:0-43843 GCA_019740295.1 Labeo calbasu | reverse complement strand
GAATAAATTACATTTTAAAATATATTCAAATAGAAAAATTATTACTATTTTAAATAGTAAAAATATTTCAGAATCATACAGTTTTTGCTGTACTTTGGATCAAATAAAAGCAGTCTTGGTGAGCAGAAGAGACTTCTGTAAAAAAGAAAAAAAAAACATTAAAAATCTTACCGTTCAAAAACTTTTGACTGGTAGTGTGTGTGTGTGTGTGTATTTATGTATACATATAAATACATATAAATGCGATTAATTGTGATTAATTGATTTGACTAATTGATTTTGACTAATTACAAATGTTTTTGTCACTTTTTACCAATTTAATCTGTCTTTGTTGAATAAAATTATTCATTTCTTTCCAAAAAATAATAAAAAATAAAAATCACACTGACCCCACACAGTAGTGTACATATTTCTAGAATAAATTAATGAATTAAAGAATAAATAAATAAATAAATAAATAACACTGTTTTAATATTAGAAATGATTTATAACCGAAAATTGATAATTCTCTATAATTTTCTGTTGTGCATTCAATAAAAAAAAAAAACACAATCCACATATGCATGACAAAAATTCAGTGAGGCAAGGGAATTATTTTGCCACTAGGTGGAAACCACCTCCAGCACATGAGAACAGAACATCTATGCTGCCCAACCTAAAGTACTCTACATCATACTCTGTCTCTGGTTGCTGCCTCTGTCTGTGGCCCTTTTTAATACAGAGATCAGTACTCAGTTCTACAAATGTTTAAACAAGGCAGGCATGTGTGAGAGGAAAACAGTGTCTCCTCTTCCCAGCTCCCCTGAGAACAACATGACGTCACTCCTCAGCAGGGTTCCTGTGTTCTCTATCTTCCAAAGCTTTACAAAAAAAAAAATTCAACCCTTACATGCATCCATGTGTCCATCCAACTACCTGTCATTTTTGAAAGTCTGCCACCAACATGTACTGACAGAAGTAACATCTCTTTTGGTTTCACAGGCCAGTGAAATTTTGGATTAGAGTGGAAAGTTTAGCTAACCTCTTCATAAACTCGCCTGGCTATCTAAATATTATGCTTTGCCTCTGGGAGTCTGTCACAGAAGTTTCTTTTTAGGAGAAGAGAAGGATTCAGGGGTCAGTAGAATAAAGACAGCCGTGCTGGTCATTCACTCTTTCCGAGAAAAATGTTTCCCACAGGGAAAATGGAGAGACGGATCAAGACCAGTCCGCTGTTCCCAGCTTTCATGCAGCAGTGTGGGACGTGTGACTGGTTTCTATAAACATCTGCAAGTGTGCAAAACCTCGAGGCTTTTTCTCAGACTTTCTCTAACTATTGACTATTGACAAGGTGCATGCATTAATTTTCTTGATGTTGTTGTTTTATCCGCACCTATCAGAATGGATGCAAAAGTTTATTAACTTCTTAACAGTGTTTGTGTCTTGAACTGAGACATTTCCCAGTGTGCCCAGTGTGGTTTCAGTCATAATAATTTAGTTTATACTGATGGATTGTACACATGGAAGTCCATATCACTGGACACGTTTTTGACTAGGGCTCCACTGAACACTGAAGACACTGTGTCATCTCATTTCTTTTAAATATCCTGTCTTGCAACACTGGCCAAACTTTGGAGGTTCTCATATTTCTTCTGAAGCCTCGTCTATCCATCCCTCTATTGATCGTTTTTCATAACTTCCCGTTATATGTTCTCTTTTATCGCTGTCTCTCATGTCCTGGTGCTCCCCACGGCTCCCTTCTTACCAAGTTGCATGCTGAAGCTCGGTCCACTTTGCTGAGTCCGGAGAGGTCGGTTTTAAACACGTTCATCTTCTCCACCAGAGTCGTGAGCGCAGTTTCCGTAGCCTCGCCCACTTTCTCGTACACTCCTTTGGCCTGCGGGACCACATAAGCACACAAGTGCGTAAACATTCAGTGCCCTGTTAGCCCAAACAACATGAAGCATACAGCACTTGCATAATCATTTAAAACAGAAGCCTAGAGTAATGCACTTACTTCAGAAATGATTGTTACAGTGCACTTTAAATGTCACATGGAAGCAACAGAGCATGTGAGCCTGTAACAATGAAATCTAACCTCATCTAACGTTAGCAAGTACAGCAACAAAGAATGTGCTATTATAATATTTAAATTTCTATACAGAGTCCCAACATTTTAGATTTTCATTCATGACTGAATGAAAAAAATGGCAGGGTTTCGTTATATAACTAGTTTTAATAGTCTAACCTGTGATGACAAAGCTGAATTTTCAGCAGCCATTACTCCAGTCTTCAATCTCACACAATCCTTCAGAAATCATTCTAAGATGCTCATTTGAACATTTCTTCTTATTATTAACGTTATTAATTTTTTCAGAATTTTTGGATGAATAGAAAGTTACAAAGAATAGCATTTATTTGAAATACAAATCTTTATTGTAATTTTTTGTTTAATGTAATGCCCTTTCAATTTATTAAAAATATATATTATATATATATACACACACATACACACACACATATATACACTACCAGTTAAAAGTTTTTGAACAGTAAGATTTTTAATGCTTTTAAAGAAGTCTCTTCTACTCACCAAGCCTGCATTTATTTGAAAATAGAGCAAAAGCAGTAATATTGTGAAATATTTTTACTATTTAAAATAACTGCTTACTGCTTAAAAACTGCTTACTATTTGAATATATTTTTGAATGTTATTTATTCCTGTGATAAAAGCTACATTTTCAGCATCATTACTCCAGTCTGCAGTGTCACATGATCCTTCAGAAATCATTCTAATATGCTGATTTGCTGTTCAGGAAACAGTTGAGTACTTTTTTCTTTGGAAAAATCCGCTTTCATGGAAAGATCAGCTTTTATCTGAAATAAACAGCTTTTAAGAAATTACAGAAATTAATACTTTTATTTAGCAAGGATGCTTTAAATTGATCAAAAGTGAATATAAAGACATTCATAATGTTACAAAAGAGTTCTATTTCAGATAAATTCTGTTCTTCTGGACTTTCTATTCATTTAAGAAACCAGAAAACAATTCTACTCGGCTGTTTTCAACATAATAATAATAACAAATGCTTTTTTGAGCAAATCAGAATATAAAAATGATTTCTGAAGGATCATGTGACTGGAGTAATAATGCTAAAAATCAGCTTTGAAATCACAGGAATAAATGACTTTTTAAAATATATTCAAATAGGAAACAATTATGAAACAGATTTTCTATTAAATACTAGAAATACTTCAAACTGTTACTGTACTTTGGATCAAATAAATGCAGGCTTGGTGAGCAAAAGAGACTTCTTTAAAAAACATTAAAAATCTTTCTGTCTAAAAACATTTGACTGGTAGTGTGTATATGCTTAAAGACTAATTTACAATAAGGTGTCATTTGTTAACATTAGTTAATGTATTAATTAGCATGAACAAACAATGAATAATACAGTTATTACAGTATTTATTTATCCTTGTTAACATTAGTTAACAGTTGTTCATTGTTAGTTCATGTCAGTTCACAGTGCATTAACTTATGTTAACAAACAACTTTTGATTTTAATAATGCATTAGTAAATGTTCGAATCAATATTAACTAAGAATAATAAATGCTGTTGAAGTATTGTTTATTGTTTGTCTTAGTTAAAGTAGTTAACAAATGAAACCTTATTGTAAGGTGTTGCCAAAATTTCTTTATTTACTTTCATGACCTTTCCAAAACTGTAAATTGCAACTTTAAAAACCCATATTTCCTGGTTTTCCATGACCGTGGGAAACCTGTATGTAACTCTAAAGGCTACACCTAACGATCATAAAACAGTGGATGAGTGTGTTCTATAAAAAAAAAACCCAGCCTAACATTGTTACTCAAACACATGGCTCCTGTGTTAACATCTATAATGGTTTATGAGATCTCTAAAGTTCACAGTTCACTTTAAGGATGCCGGTCACTCTCTGCGGAAATATTTGCATTATTCCAGGAAGCAGGCTACTGTGGTGTTGGAACATGACATTTAATTAGGTAGAGATTATTTATCACATTAAAAACATGGTCAGAATACACTGATAAGACTCTGACAAGACTATTTGTTGATATGGCCACCTTTAACATTTTACTATTATTTGTGTGGCGTCTTTTAACTCTATCAAATTAGATCGGGTGCCTTCAACAACCAAGTGACGCTTTAAAACTCTTCGGCTTGTCCTAACTTGCACTGTCCTTTACCCTACCTGACAACCGCAGAATAAGCATGATATTATGCAATGCACAAACCATGATACCATGGCAATGGCACAGAGGTGAGAAATGCAAGCCAAATGTGCAAAACAAGCAAATTAGGAACAGAGGGACAGAGGATGCATGGTTAACACTTCAGCAATGAGAGCAGGACAGATTCAAAACACTGAATGAGACTCTTTGTTAAACTCAGAAAGGTAAATGTGGCATCTGTGTATTAGATGCAGAAGAAGATCCATGTACACACTGCTGACCTCATTATAGTCCAGCGAGGAATCGTTGCACAGGGAGCAGATAGTAGCCAGCTCCACCAGACCATCATATTCTCCACTCTGCACTGGCTTGTCAGCTTTCAGCCTACGGGAGAGACAGTTATTGCAAGATGAAAGGATGTAAATACAAGTATCCAGAATGAACATTAGATTATTTGGAAGAGGTAAAAATGACAAATGTTTTGGGAAGGATCAAGGGCTCGGAGTGTGTTTGTGCGCTCTTACACTTGTCCCTCCGGAGCATAGGTTGAGCCAGTGATGGTGAACTCATGCAGGGAGCAGCTGGTGTCATCAGCTTTATTAACCACAAACATCTAAGAGAGACAGAAGGGAGAGAGGCAGCATGAGAAACACATGCAGATTAATGAAAAAAACTGAACTTCAGGGTTCCCACGTTTTTGGACAATGAATTTCTATGACTTGTTTGTTTATGAATACTGGATAAAGATGTTTTAAATAATTTTAAGAAGATTGGGTCCCACTTTATATTAGGTGGCCTTAACTACTATGTACTTACACAAAAAATAAGCACAATGTACTTACTGTGTTAATATTATATTGCAAAAAACTTGCTGCTTTTGAGGTGGGATATGGGTAAGGTTAGGGACAGGTTTGGTGGTATGGGTAGGTTTAAGGGTGGTTTAAGGTGTAAGGGATGGGTTAACAGTGTAATTAGCGGTTCAAGCGTCTAGCGCTGAAACCCTATTGTAATTGTTGGAATGGTCACGAACAAGCAATCTCCATGTAAAACTGATCATGCAGACCAAACCGTAAGTCGTAGAGACTTGAAACTTGGAGGGATGGTAGTACTCACACCACCTACAATGTGACCAAGGCTCGCCCCAAGGTTCGCCCCATTCGGCCTCACGGGGTTGCTACAGCGAACAAAAGCATTCGCTCATAACTCCTAAACCGTCAGTTGCAGGCTCAAGTGTCTTATGTTGTTGGAATCCTTCGCTCAGTCTGAATCGTGAATCGTGAGCCTCAGTCTGAGGTTTGATCGTCAGTCTGAGGTCACAGGAAAAAAGGAGCTTGGTTGCACTTTGGTGGTGGCACTTTGAGAGGGAAAAAAATCATAAAAATGGCTATAACTGCGCAACCAGTCAGTGTGCACGGAAATTTGTGTATCTCAAAAATAATTTTTGAAGCTATAACCGGGTCATTTAGAAAAAGGGCCTGTCAAATTGTACCCAAAATTCTATAAATCCTAAAGGAAAACTCAAAACTTCACAAAACCTGCTGAGCACATGCGAAAGGTGATTCTAAACAAGCATGCAAAGTTTTAAGGGGATCGGACCACAGCTGGCCCTGTAACAATCATAAACATTAAAAAACATAATACTGTGGTAAATTACCTGGTTTTACCAAAAATGCTTTTTTTAAATCAATAATTACAGGCTTGGCAAATAATGTCTTTTTCTATATTTGTTTAAATGCCCTAAAGTGCTTGAAACCTGGTAATTGCTGCTTGCAGCTATATTTATAAATGTAATTACATGCAGGTTTTTTTTTTTTTAAATGTAAGTACAATGTAAAAACATGTATGTACACAATAAGTGCATTTAAATACAAGAACATAATAGTTAAGGCCACCCATATATAAAGTGGGAAGATTGCACTTTATATTGCACAGAAAATTTCAAGATGAAGAAACATTTCACAACTAAACATTATAATAACGTAATAATGTAAGCTGAGTAATATTGCAACAGTAATATCTAACAATGTTAAATATAAAAATCACTGGTTAAATCGCAGAAAACAAACCTTATTGTTAAGCCTTGAAACTGAAACATATTATGTCCACTGTAGAAATTTCTGTAACTTTGTTTTATTCATATCCATAACAACCACAGACCAAGAACTAACCATTTTAAAATCCCCTGATATTTTCAGGTTTTCCATAAGGAAATCCTGGCACATAAAGTTCTAAATGCTCATAAGTTTACCCGTTAAAAAGTGGTTATCGTAATTAAAGTTGGAAAAACAAAGAACTCCCCAACTGTGCCCAGGAAAACACGCTTTAGAGAAGAATAAGCAAACAAGTTCTCCAAGTCATCTGAAAATAGTTACAAACCCCAACTGCATTTAAAAAAGAAAAAAAGAAAAGAAAAGAAAAACACCACCAACAGACAATTATGACTCCACCCAATCAGCTCTGGGGTTTCCCTTATCCTCCATCCAATCAGAGGCAGAGCAATGATGTCATAATGCACTGGCAGTGTGTAGGTTCCCGTGTTTAGTGGCCTGGCATGAGCTTTTCCCTGTCTGAACCAACACACTCACACAACTGCCAACAGACAACACAAACTACAATAAACTACTGCCTCCTACTGAAATGTCTGCTTTCACCGGTCCAACTGAAAACAGATGAGGTGAAAGAGTGACAATCACTTTGCCCATGTTTTGGCTGACATTTGTCTAGTTTTATTATAATTAACTCCAGGTGTTGTACTGTATTGTGTTGTCTTGTGTGTTTACAACCAAGGCCAAATTCTACTGCATGACTGAAGCAAATAAAGCGAGTCTGATTCTTAGAATAAACCGCACAAAAGCGTCCAAGAGAGCTGGACGAGGTGAAGATGAGTTCAGCCTGACAACATCAGACAAATCATCCAAACCCATAACGCAACGCTTTTTTTTGACATGGAGTTTTTGCTATGACATTCATCACACTGAAATGAGCCAGCAGGAGAAGTGGCAGCCCTGGGCGAGTTTCAGCAGAGAGAAGAGAGATCTTATTTCCACGCTATACCCTTCCTCTGGTATCTGGGCGTAGGGGCAGATGAAACAGGTGGACGCTGGAATGGAACTCATCAAGCCAATTTGGCGAACACCATTGATCGCACACCCCACCTTTCTGTTCAGATGACAGGTCTGAAATGGAGGTGCGCGCTGGAAAGGAGTAAAAATGAATCCTGATCTTACGAGGTGTCGTAAATGTTGCTTATGCAGTAGGTGGACTTGGTGAAATGTGTTTTATCATGATTAAAAGCCACTGCGTTTGAGCTCAATAGTTGCATTGACGCTAAAACACACACACACACACACAAATTCCAGAAGTACGTTCTTATCAACATCAGCACTCGGCTCAATAATGAAGCATCTAAACTTAGAAATTGCTCACACAAGGCTTGCAAAGCAGCCATGTATGGGCAGTTCCTCAAAAGGAACTGAAAATTCCTCAAAAGGAACTGAGGTCACATTAAAGGTCGTCTCAAACATACACAAACACGCAGAGGAAAAACATTCTCTCTTGGCGTGACATCACTCAGAGCAAGACTCAATTAAATGTGTCTGATTAAAGAATTAATGAAGCAGTTAAGCTGTAAAAGTTTCGGAGCTCCACAGTGCTCCACAGTGCTTCCTGTTTGAAGGGGACGCACATACACAAAACTTAATTGTGGAAAACACAAAGCGAGCGGCAGGCAGCAGCAATCAGAGGGCTGGATCATGCCCCTAAGCCCTTAAAATAAATGGATTATTGAGTTAGCTTGCTCTGCAGGAAAGAACAGTCTCTCAGGCAAAAAAAATGGGCCTTTATAAAGTAATGGCCAAATTATCATAGCAAGTACTGGTACACAGTGCCATTTCTCAGCATTTGTGCACAAGTGCTTTTTACTCCATAAAGCAAACATAAAAGAACTAATCATTTTTTGATGCTTATCTTCAGGAACTTTACAACAGCGTTATATTATCTGAACCGTAGGTTAGCTGATTCTATACATAAGCTACAAAAGTGGTAGTTTCTCTTTTCTGAGGAACACTATCTTGGTCTTTACCACACAGGAATCTGTGTCGCTCGATTTCCAGTCAAACACCATGCAAACAGACATTGTCAACAGGGAAAGAAACTAAATTAGATCCAGTTGCCTGCTTACTATCGCTATACTCCTTGACCTTGGAATGCGTTGCTCTGACATGTTCGTTTAGTGAAAAAAAATGTTGTTTGATTGTAATGTCATCTTTAGGTATTTAATATTTATAAGCTTGCATGCTACCGCAGTAACTCTACAGAAACCTCAGCAGAATTCACATTGCCACCACAAACATGTCCCCAAACTTCTATTTCCTTATTTTATTAAATATTTTCACTAATTTTGTCATTCTATTGAGTATTGAATCCTAACCACAGTTTAACACACAAAATATTTCAACCCATTCTGCAGAATACCTACGATTTCCCACCACAATCCACACAGAAAATGAGAAATAGTGTGCAGGTTCTGTGTGACTAGGTATTTGTACTCACATGAGCAATGAATTAGCCACCAGACACTATCTGTCCATTCTTAAACAATAGACATTGGTGAGTTGTGCTGCTTAATGTTTTTTGTGGAAATTGTGATTTCATTTTTTTCAGGACACTTTGATGAAATGTTACATGTATAACAGTTTTGGCTACCAGTCAAAAGTTTTTGAACAATAAGATTTTTAATGCTTTTTAAAGAAGTCTCTTCTGCTCACCAATCCTGCATTTATTTGATCCAAAGTACAAAAAAAGTAAAATTCTAATTCTTTTTACCATTTAAAATAACTGTTTTCTATTTGAACAAATTTAATATGTAATTTATTCCTGTGATTTCAAAGCTGAATTTTTAGCATCATTACTCGAGTCACATGATCCTTCAGAAATCATTCTAATATTCTGATTTGCTGTTCAAAAACATTTACTATCATTATGATGTTGAAAACAGCTGAGTAGATTTTTTTCTGGTTTCTTTGATGAATAGAAAGTTCAGAAGAACAGCATTTATCTGAAATAGAAATCGTTTGTAACATTATAAATGTCTTTATCATCACTTTTGATTAATTTAAAGCATCCTTGCTACATAAAAGTAATAATTTCTTTAAAAAAAAAAAAAGACACTCACTCCAAGCTTTTTGAATAGTATAGTGTATAATGTTACAAAAGCTTCTTTTTTTTTTTTTAAGATAAATGCTGATCATTGGATCTTTCTATTCATCAAGGAATCATGAAAAAAATGTGACGAGTAAAAATGCTATAAATTCAGCTTTAAAAACAATTAATTAATTTTTAAAATATATTCAAATAGAAAACAGTCATTTTAACCCTTTAACTGTCATCCCCATTTTTGAACATAGACATGAAAGTGCACTATCCAAACTTAAATTGCTGTAATTCATGAACGAATACATTTTGTAATATGATTTTGAAGTCCAATTTCCATGGTAATGTAATGTCCAATTTTAAAATGGCTTTCACAGGATGAATTTTGAGGTTTTATGCTTTCAGCTGATATATAATTTCTGATGAGTTTTAAAACGTGATAGAGAAAAAGGCAGCGAAACAAGACTTTTTGACAAAAGTCAGAACTCCTGTTATGATGCAGATTTTTTTTTCAGTAATTAATCTATTACTGTTCCTACAAAATTGTAACAAAAAGCAGCAGTAAAATATCTATTTAGGAGTCTTATACCCTTTCAACAATATATAGTTTGTCATGATTAGATTAGGATTTATTTATAATAAAGTGAAGTAAACTTAGGCGTCCCACCGAGGGGACGGATAAAGTTAAAAGGTTAAATAGTAAAAATATTTCAAAGTTTTACTGTTTTTGCTGTACTTTGGATCAAATAAATGCAGGCTTGGTGAGCAGAAGAGACTTCTTTAAAAACATTAAAAATGTTCAAAACCTTTTGACTGGTAGTGTAACCACGTAGCACTGTTAAACACATTTAACCATATTTAAACTCATTCCCCGGTATTCTGGGGGTTGAAATGTACAAACAAGCAGCAGCTATGCACCAGTAGCACAAAAGAATCTAAAGGAAAAACATCATGATAAGGGCTGTTGCTAGCCTGTTTTGTTTGTTTACAGTCATTTATAAATCAGATCTGCACCAAAAACACCAACAGCCATCCCATAACTTGGCAGACATGGAACTCTGTTGCTATACGTTGTCATAGCAACAGATACCAAGGAACAGGGCGGCAAGCAGTGATATGCAATGATGAGCCTCTGATAAGGACGTGTGTGTACATGCGTGTATTGGAAAAAGATTTAGGCACCCGTATTTCCTCCTGATTTAGCCAGTGACTTCCGCATTAGTGACTGTGGCACTTGGATGATGTCTGGCCTCGACAACAAGCCACACGGTTAGTTGATTGGCTTAGGTCAGCCTGAACAACGCTGCAATGTAGTGACAGCACTAATTCCAAGCCCGGGATAAGCATCTTGTCTGTCCCTATAATAAGCCTCTCAGCGTCACGCTTTTAGTACTTAACATTACGAGGCACAGGAGGTTTAACAGAATGTTGAATCCATTTGGGACACATTTATTTCCACAAGCTCGATTTTAAAATTCTGTCTTGCATATGAAATGTTTTTTCTTTGTTTCCTTTAATGACTCTTAGGGTGATGAATTGTCACTTTGCTTCAGGCTTAGGCTGACATTATTAGCTGTTCCCCACCGTGAAGAATGTAAGTTGATGAAAAATTAGCAACAAACAGACAGACAGACATATAACTCAAAACAAACTGGGGCCAATTTATGTGTCTTTTGCTGTCTCATTCTCCTTCCTGCGTGACAGCACGAAGCATTAAAATGTGCATTAAATTTGGTAATGTTCTATATTCATTTACATTTAACATTAATATTAATATAAAATGGCAATCAAAACAGCTCTACTTTTTTCAAAATAAAAAATCATTTAACACAAAAGTAGCCAGGTATATCAAAAAGTGTTTAACATACAGTTACAGTGAACAGTCAGCATTAGGCTTCCCAAACACGTGCGTCTGTGACTCTGCTCCCTACGGCATTCTTGGATCATGCTGCAGCAGGAGCAGACGCAAGGAAGTGCGTGAGAGGAATAGAAATGACAGAGCACAAAAATATGAGGAAAATGAAGTACGGCAGGCGGGATTCCCTTACTGGGTGAGATGCAGAAGGCAAACGTATGATGGGATGAGGATGAGAAGGAAAAAGGCTATCAGATACAAAGCCTAGGCTGGACAATTAAAAGCTAGCAAGGCAAAATTTGTCACAACGTGTGATCTCTGCACCATTCACTAATCAAAAAATGGGGGAAAATAGTGTCACATATAGCAGGTATTTGAGTTTCTAATTTACATATATTAATAGGACAATCATAAAATGTTTATATAGCAATACTCAGCAATATATTGAGGTATAGCAGATTGACCGGCTGATTTTATATTACCATGCCTACTTTACGGTTGCTCAACAATAAAGCCATTTATTTATATACAAATGGATATGAAATAATTAGAATTGAGAATTAGTTCACTCCAGAATTTACATTTCCTGATCATTTACTCACCCATACGCCATCCAAGATGTTTTTGTCTTTCTTTCTTCAGTCGAAAAGAAATTTGTTTTTGAGGAAAACATTACAGGATTTTTCTCAACATAGTGGACTTCAATGGTGATTAGCAGGCTGAAGTAAGGCAGGGCGATTTTTCCGATTTTATCGATTAATTCGAATTTAATGTTTTGCCACAATTGTATTTTTCAGAAGTCAAGGAATTACGAAATATTACCAAGCATTAGACACTTTGACAATATGCCAATGACAAGAGTAAAGAGAAAAGAACGATCCAACCACATGCCACAAGCCACATGTTCTATTTCTTAAAGGGGTCATCGGATGCCCATTTTCCACAAGTTGATATGATTCTTTAGGGTCTTAATGAAAAGTCTATAACATGCTTTGGTTAAAATTTCTCAATGGTAGTGTAAATAACACCTTTTTCATCTTGCCAAAATCAGCTCTGCAAAAATCATCCTGTTCTGGTCAAGGTTGCTTTAAATGTTAATAAGCTCTGCTCGCCCCGCCCCTCTCTTCTCTTTGTGGAGTGACAAGCCTGTGACGCCACACTGACAGGCATCTGAGAATGGCTCGATTTTAAGTAATTTTTACAGATTACTTAAAAACCACTGCATGGATTTCTATAATTATGGGTAGATGTGTACATACACTCCCAACACACATTAATGTTTAAGCAACATGTAAAATTGAACTTTGCATCCGATGACCCCTTTAACATATAATATAAAAAAAGTTTGTATAAGGTGTAGCTGTAGTTTATGCATCTTTTCGGCAAAGATATTTAACAAGTGATTTGTTTAACACTTACATAATTTTCTTTAACTAGAGGGTTAATAAAGAAAAAGTTACTTGAATCATGTTGTAGGTACATTTTCAAGTTCGAAAAACGTTCAAAGGTCAAACGTTCTGAAAAAGAAAAATCGAGATTTAATTTTTTGCCATATCACCCAGATATGCAGTTTCAAAGGGTTCTACATGATTCCAGTTGAGAAATAAGGGTCTTATCTAACGAAACAATTTGGCATTTTCGAAAAAAACACACAAAAAAAAACAAATATAATAAAAATTGTATACCATTTAACCACAAATGCTCGATTTGCTCTAGCTCAATTAGGTCAAACGTTATGTAGGTAGAAGTACAGTGTTTACAAAGCAAATGCACAAAGAAAGTCAAACGACCTTTACAAAAAAAGGTTAAAGAATGTAGTCGGACTATTTTGTAGTTGGAGGAGAAGAGAGATGGAATTTTCTACCCTACCTTTTTAAAAATAAGTATACAGATGAAGATGTGATTGCACAGTTGGTGAGGATGCGCATGCTCAACGCACAGCTAGTGCAAGACAAGCATTTGTGGTTAAAAGTATATACATTTATTTCTTTTTTCAATGAAAGATTGTTTCGCTTAACAACGAAGACGCTTAATTCCTCGGCTGGGATCTTGTAGAGCTATCTGAATCTGCACTGAAACTACAATTTGGACCTTCACCCCACTGATCTCCATTGAAGTCCACTATATGGAGAAAAATCCTGCAATGTTTTCCTCAAAAACCTTTATTTCTTTTTGACTGAGAGAAAAAAAAAGAACATCTTGGATGACATGGGGGTGAGTAAATCATCAGGAACTTTTAATTTTGGAAGTGAACTAATCCTTTAATGAGTTACCATATATACACTTATCTCTTTCTCTCTACATTATGTATACACACACTGACACATACTGAACATGCATATCTGGTCTATTTACACATTGGTACATATATTGGTCAGTTGGAATTGAAAGAACAGCAGTCTGTTACATAACTAAGCCTGAAAGGAGTTTTGTTTCCAAGATACAGGTGAACCTTCTTAATTTAAAAAGTGTTTCAATTACGGATCCCCTTAAATAGGATGTATTAGGTTGATACTAGGTTTGATCTGTGTTCAGGAAACAGTCATTAGTGTTGAAGTGAAGGGCCTTTAAACTGAATGTCGTGGTGTTTGACTAAGGTGCTCGGCCTTACTGTTTGAGCTCTGATCGTTGCAGGTCTGGGATCAGGGTACGGAGTGCGTAAATATTTACCACAGCGCAATGGCACTATTTCCGGAAGGTTCCCGGCACTTGCACGGAATTAAGCAGCCTCTGAACAGAGGGAACACCCTGCTGTTAAACACATGAGAGACCTCGGGCAGACACACGCAGATGGACGTTCAGCACACACACACAGGTGCAGTGAGGCATTGCAACCAGGGATATAACATCCCTACACCATGGGACATGATTAAACTTAGCACAAAAGAACATACAAACATACATAGGGCTTCTCTGTAAACAATGGAATAGCTCACAATGGAAATACTAGTGGCTGCTTTATATGAACACGTACAGCA
Organism: Labeo calbasu; assembly: GCA_019740295.1. Lineage (NCBI taxonomy): Eukaryota > Metazoa > Chordata > Actinopteri > Cypriniformes > Cyprinidae > Labeo > Labeo calbasu. Next base: position 29,664 of record JAHKKF010494768.1, on the reverse strand, counting down.
CCACACAAGAAAAAAAAAAAAAAAAAAAAAGATGATTTGATATGACTTCAATATTGCAATCATGATTTTCCAATTGAAATCATAAAGGTCACAAAACTAGAAGCGGGAGATGCAAGTAGTCTGATAAATTAATATAAAAGGGAGGGAGAGGTACAGATGGAGGAAAGAAAACAAAGAATTCATTCTCCAAACCTTTCCTGCCCTCGGCTTTGAACTAACACGGGCATGAAATACTTAGTGACAAAGCGGTACTATAAAAAGCTACGTATATGAAGGTCTGACTTCTGACTACAAATGGCCTGAACTGAGAACCAGGTCTTGTGATATTGTAAACAGATTTAGCTGCGGGCTTTGACAGAAAGCCTACGGTCTTAATGGTTCTGCGTCTGCAGCTGTTGAAGAATATAACGTAAAAGATGTTGCAATCATGTCCTGCTGACTTGTCTGTACAAGTTGAGGATTTTCCATTGCGTACAAACACGCATATACACCTTGAGTGTCCCAGAGTGACTTCCACATGGAGGACTTCAACATTTTATGCAACAGCATAAAAGAGACTACATGAGAACACCTATGAAAGAATCTACGCCTATCACCTCGGATCCTTAAATGGTGGTGACTAATGCTTGTAACACGTTCAAACTCTCCTCTTTTAGGACTGTAGAAAACCTCAATAATAACAAGAACAGCCTCTAGGCTAAAATGATGGCACTGAAATGATGACAAGGCACCTTAGAACACAAAAGAAGAAGTAATCATACTGCATGGCGTTCTTGGCTGTGGTTACTTTGTGTCACACACACCTATACAGGTGGTACAGTCATGCCACTAAAAATATGGGTGCTTGATTTTCTTTCTTTAGAGAACATAAAGATATGACAGTGGGAAGAATAAAAGAAACAAGTTCTTCAGTGGTTAGTAAGGATGTGATTGGTTAATCAGATCAAGACTTGGATCAAGAAGCTTTAAGTTAAAGTACGTACTTTCCGCACCATTAGTGGCACCAAACACAACTGGAAAAACACTGTTTTCACACCGGTTTCTCAAACACTCTGCCTGACTCCCATTGGATACATATGTAGTCCTGCCTTAAACATACACCACAACGTACACAATGAAATAGCTGCAGTACTTACATCATTCTCATTAGTCAACCTATCAATATAAACTTACTGTTCAAAAGTTTGGATCAATAATATTATATATATATATATATACACACATTCATTTTACCGAAATAAGAGGGATCATAGAAAATGCATGTTATGTTTTATTTAGTACTGACCTGAATAACATATTTTACATAAAAAAACATTTACATGTAGTCCACTAGAGAAAATAATAGTTGAATTTATAAAAAATGACCCTGTTCAAAAGTTTACATACACTTGATTCTTAATACTGTCTTGTTACCGGTTATCAGCATTTTTGTGTATTTGAACCCTTTCCAGCAATGACTGTATGATTTTGAGATGGAGGACAGCTGAGGGACTCATATGCAACTATTACAGAAGGTTCAAATGCTCACTGATGCTCCAGAAGGAAACACAATGCACTAAGAGCCAGGGGTGTAAACTTTTGAACAGAATGAAGATGTGTACATTTTGCTTATTTTGCCTAAATACTATATATTTTTTCAATTAGTACTGCCCTTCTGAGGCTACAGAAGAGTTACATGTTTTCCAGAAGACAAAATTAAATTTACCCTGATCTTCAAAGTCAAAAAGTTAAACTTAATGCATGTTTTTTCCTTCTGGAGCATCAGTGAGTGTTTGAGCCTTCTGTAATAGGTGCATGAGTCCCTCAGTTGTCCTCAATGTGAAAAGATGGATCTCAAATTCACACAGTCATTGTTGGAAAGGGTTCAAATACACAAAAATGTTGAAAAACCAAAGAATTTGTGGGACCTGAAGAACAGTAGACAGTTTAACTGTTATAAACAAGGGACTCATTAACAACTATCACTAAACAAAAAAAGCACAACTGTGGATCATTCAGGTAACAACGCAGTATTAAGAATCAAGGGGATGTAAACTTTTGAACGGGGTAATTTTTTTTATAAATTCAACTATTATTTTCATGGTTTCCACAAAACTATTAAGCAGCACAGTTTTGTTTTTTAGTGTTGATAGTAATAAATGTTTCTTGGGCACCAAATCACCATATTGCAGGTTTCTAAAGGATCATGTGACACTGAAGATTGGAGTGATGTTTTTTCAGCTTTACCATCACAGGAATAATAATATAAAATTGTAATATTTTACAATATGACTTATTTTTATTACATAAATGCAGCCTTGGTGAGCATAAGACTTCTTTTCAAAAAAGTCTTAGATCAAAAATTTTTGAATGGCAGTGCACATCTCTGCACTATTAAATAATCAAGAATACATTTACAACTGCTATGATTAAATAATCATTCAGAGTCAATTACACGCATTCCATGTAGCTCTAATTGTGCCAAAAACCACCTAGCTGTAAATCCAAAGTGAATTTGGAACGAGCCTGTAACCTGGAATTATGTTGTAATTCACTAAGACTAAACCATGTGAACACAATATACAACTGAAAGCAAACAGGGTGATGTTACAAAAACAAAACACCCCCATTATATTCAGTAAGGTTGTCTATGCCGTTTTCCTACAGTTTTGACATGTTGAATATATTATGCACAAGAAACTAGTAGTTTGTATGTATTTCTATACCTATTACAATAAATTAACATTTAAACAGTTTCATTTTAGTGCACCGATGAGGACCATTGTGAAATTGAAAGGCAGTTTCGTTTCTGTTTTCAAGTAGTGATGTAAACTAAAACATTAAGGACAGAAAATGAAACAGAAATTAGGAAACAGAAAGTATTTTCCTCTCTATCGTGACGTACATCCACATAAAACAGTTTCTCAAATGAGAAAACAGTCAGATGGGACTTTTGTTCATGGGGAACTGATTAATTCTCATTTGCTAATTGCTGCAATTACATGTGAGTGACCGGTTGCTGGAGGGAAGGGATTACTGCCCAATCCTCAAGACATGTCTCTAAACATTATTTAACCTGAAAGTGCAGCTGAGTCTTTGGACTGGCTCTGGATTGCTATTGAGCTTCTGATCAAGTCTAGTACTTCCAACTCCCTCTCTCTCTCACCTCTCGTGTTGTGCCCGGTATGTTTCTGTGGTCTTCCATATGGCAGCCAGAGAAGGCTGCTGCTGGTGCATCACTCAGCTCTGGCACGGCATCAAAGACCTGCTCTGATGGTAAACACCACTGTAGTATCCAGGCCTGTGAAACCCACCTGCCAGTGCACCGGAAACCACAGTAACAAGGCACACACACAGGTCTGGAATCAGTGGGAAAGAATTCCAAGACGTTGTCTAAAAGGAATTCACATGACGTGCTCTTGCCTCAAGAGTCTCTTTCTTTTTTCCAAAAAAGGGGTATTCCTCAGGGGAATCTATCCTGAATTTATAAACAGAATGCAATTTTTAGGGCGACCTCCACTGCTTCGCTTCATGACAGTTTGAAATACGTTCTGGCTCTGGTTATAGTGCACAATAAATCACCTTTTGTGGAAAAAAAAGAGGTTCAAATCTGTGTTGTTTAAGTTACATAGCTCACACAGGACCATATGTCAGCAGAACACCAAGAATGAAAAACGAAGTTGTCATCAACCCAGACATACAATCAAGATCTCCCCGCAGACATCAGTTTTGATGCTGAATGAGACACCAACTCTGCGTCTGGCTTGAACAGCCACATCACTCACCCTGCAGACAGACATCTGGTTGGTCGTCAGGGTCCCCGTCTTATCTGAGCAGATAACGGAGGTGCATCCCAGTGTCTCCACTGAGGGCAGAGAACGGACAATGGCGTTTTTCTTGGCCATGCGACGGGTGCCCAACGCCAGGCAGGTGGTGATGACAGCTGGCAGACCCTCCGGGATGGCTGCCACTGCCAAAGCCACAGCTATCTTGAAATAGTAGATGGCACCTCGGATCCACGAGCCACCGTGGACCGGGTCGGCGAAATGGCCGATGTTAATGACCCAGACGGCGATGCAGATGAGGGAGATGACCTTCGAGAGCTGCTGGCCAAACTCATCCAGCTTCTGCTGCAGTGGGGTCTTCTCCTGTTCGGTGGATGCCATTTGGTTACGGATCTTACCGATTTCGGTGGAAACTCCGGTGGAGACGACCACACCGATGGCCCGACCCGCCGCAATGTTTGTGCCCTTTTGGAAAACATGAGAACACGAATATATATAAACACATACACACTTAAATGGAACAAAGCCACCAAAAGACATTTCAAATCTAAATTTACACTTTTGCAGACTTGGAAACACCAACAACGGCATCAGAAGTTCCTCAGTCCCATATAATTTTATAAAACGTAGTTTGGAAAAATCATTGACTTGTGTGGACTTGGCTATAATGTCATTAGGGATATTTTCCCCTAATAGGAAACTACATCTTTCATTACCATGATGTGTTGGAAAATGCATAAAGTTGGACTATAAAAGCACACAGGCCATATACAGTTTATTTTAAATGACTAGAGAAGAAAACAGGCAGACTGCATTAACTCTTACGTTATACTTTCACTCACTAGGCCAATAACGTCACCTGGGGTGTTCCCTATCCCCAGATAATGTTAACGTAAACTAAGTGGATTGAGAGCGTGCAAATGCCTGCCTACTTAAAGCATCTGAATAACCGCAAATGAACGCAGACAGAAGTGCATGTTTAGACTGAACAGAATACTTAAGTCTTATTATATCCTACAGTATAATGACATACTGCAAAGTAGGGAGACAAAGTAAAAAAGCAAAAAAAAACATGGATAATTATGTAATGCATGACAAGACTAAAATGCTATGACGTAAGCTGAAAATATTCATGAAGTAACACTTGTATGCAAATATACTGCTTAGTATATGTTTAAAACAGGAAGTGAAGTGCTTACAGAAAACAGCATGTTCTTTTTGTCTTGATTGACAGCTCGTGGATCTGGCACGGGATCAGTGTGCTTGATAACAGACACAGACTCGCCTAAGGAACACATTGGCAGTTTTAAATCAAGTCAGATTGAGAACTGAGCAGTGAAATGCTAAGGCGATGCCTCACAGACATCCACAGTACCTGTCAGAATGGACTGGTCCACTCTTAGGGTGGTGGATTTGATTGAAGTGATCCTGATATCTGCTGGCACCTTGTCTCCAACTGGAAAACCAAATGGGTTAAGAGTTACTTCATCAAAAAACAGGCAAAGACACACCTGTGTTACTGATGAATGCGGGACAAGTCGAAAAAGGTGTGTAGGACATATGCCTGAGGGGTCAAAACTGCAATCATAAACATGAAATAAGACAGGCCACTGCACAGCCATTATTTAAGGCTGTTCTTGACCTCTTGTTTTCCAGGTAAACACTTAATTACAACAGATCGAAGCTACTAGGACACAAAGCCTGAAGCAAAGCAAAAAAGCAACTGAAATAAAAAGAAGAGAAAGAGTGAGAGAGACACCTCGAAGACTAACTGCAGACACACTGGAACACCGCTCGATAGCCAGTTGATGAGAGTACACGGAGTGATCAATATTCGGTTCATGCACTATGCTTACAAGAAAAAAAAGTGTTTCTAATATAAAAGAAAAAAATGCCAGTTAGATGACACAGAATCAGTCAATATGTGTTGTTTTCAACTGGGTTTTGTGAGCTCTTGCAGCTATTTAGGATTTGAGCAGTAGAGTTTAGTGGCTTAAAGGGATAGTTCAGCCAAAAATGAAAATTACACTATTACTTGCGCACTCTCAAGCCATCCTAGGCGTATATGGCTTTCTTCTTTCAGACGAATCCAATCGGAGTTAAATAAAAAAAAAAAAAAAAGGTCCTGGCTCTTCCAAGATTTAAAAATGGCAGTGAATGGGAGGTGCAATTCTACAGTCCAATACACGTCCAATAAAAGTGCATAAAACATCATAAAACGTACTCCATATAGATTTATGCACTTTTTTTGGACTCCTATTGGACGACTGAATTCCACCACCCATTCGCTGCCATTATAAAGCTTGGAAGAGCCAGGACATTTTTAATATAACTCTGATTGTATTGGTCTGAAAGAAGAAAGTCATATACACCTACCTGTAGAATGGCTTGAGGGTGAGTAAATAATGGGGTAATTTTCATTTTTGGGTGAACCATCCCTTTAATAAACCTTTGATCCTTCCTACCCGATACATCAAGACAAAGCTGCATATACACTCATCACACAAGCTGCAGGAAACAGCTTGTGCATTTACAGCTCAAAACAAACGATGATACAGCAAATCACAAGTCGAGCATATTGAAAATGAGCAAAAGACAAAAATAAGCCTCTTTTTTTCTGAAAACTGCATTAAACAAACTTCTTCCCAATCTGTTGTGACCTGTGGCATCATATATACACAACATAATGTCTGCATGGAATGTAAACACACATTTCCACAGAAAGTTCCAGAGATTTCCTCTGAATTCATGCCAATTATTCTACATATACCAACACTCTTCTAAGGATTCTTCAGAAATCATTCTAATATGCTGATTTGGTACTTAACAAACTTTTCGTATTATAATCAATGTTGAAACAGTTGTAGCAAGTAGACATTACAAACTGTAGCTTTAGTTAGAAATATTTTATTTGATTCAGCATAAAATTTATTACACAAACATTTATGCTGCAACGGCCTAACATAAACTATGGAACATAAACGAAGATCATTTGAGAAACATCTCAGTATTTTTAGTTCATACAATGAAAGTCACTGTTAATCAAAACAGCTTTGTTACCAAATGTCTTCAAAATAGCTTCTTTCACGTTCCACAAAAGACAGGTTTGAAATGACAGAATTACATTTTTTTGGGTGAACTATCCTTTTAATGTTATTGTTCTTATTATTCTTATTTTTTAATGAAATGATACTCTAAATAAGAAACTAAATCTGCCAACAGGTGGTGGTAAAAGTATTAAGGAGTCATTCACACTTCATTCAAAGCGCGGATTCATTAAGAAACTAAACACCGCTGTGCTGGTCAGAGACGCGCAACAATTTTTGGGGGGCTTTTTGTTACTTTATTTTTGAGAGGACAGTGGAGAGATGACAGGAAAGTATTGGGTAGAGAGAGGGAAGCGGGATCGGCATAGGACCTTGAGACGGAATTCGAACTTGGATCGCAGTGAGCGCAGTTGCGCTGTATATGTCGGCGCTAACCACAAGGCTATCGGCGCTGACGACGCGCAACAATTCTGCTATGGCTTCAAAGGTAATATATTCTTTGCAAAATTGAGCAAAAACACATAATACAGTGTTTAAAAAATAACACAATATCAACTTCTTATTTACTGAACTGTTGTATAAAATCACATTTAAGCTCGTGATAGATTGGGACAAAATCAGCACTGGTGTCACTGAGCTTGCAAATTCTCATCCCCTTGTCATATAGCTCCTGGACCAGGACAAAGAGACTGCAGGGGCACTTAACGGACATTTAACAGCAATTAGAGACCCTTAGCGTCGTAATTATACTCAATTTAAACCCTTAGGCTGAGCTGGAGGTGCCTGGGGGCAGCAAGGCATGCAAGAGAGCAGCCACACTTCCCATTAGTCTTTTACACACTGTTAGACAGATAGTGGATGAGCGGCCCGTACAGTCTAGAAAGAATCACGCTTAAGTGAAACTCTAAAGAAGGCTGAATGTCAGCTTTTTTTTATAAGACAAAAAAAAAAATTGGATATCGTCAGTCTTTCTGTTTTTCTGCACAATAAATTGTTTATTAGTCATAGTCACATGATCTTGCATAACACTATTGTGTACAGAAAAACATAATCTCATCCCATCTTGCTTTCTCTATTCTTTTTGCTCCAATCCTCCAGACACGATTTCTCAGCAGTGCGGTCTCTCTCTTCCTCCCACGTCAGGAATCAGCCTTGGGGTCTCTGGCGAGGGAGACAACAACCCCATCAGGGGCTGCTCTGCGTGGGAGTTGGGATAGAGAGGGCACGGTGGGCAGGAACCTGTTTATGCTCCCAGAACGATGGACCTTTCTCTTCTCTTTCTTGGATTTTATCGCTCTCTCTCTCTCTCCCCCCCCTCAGCGGTGTCTCCCACCCACTCGGTCACACTGCGAATGGGTACTGAACCCATCTAAATGCTAATGCGAACCGCTTTTCGCCATACCAAGCCAGAACAATGCAAAGTGAGCTAAATATACACAGACATTATGACAGTAGATGGCAAGCATCTGATAGCAGGAAACAGGCCTCCACGGACATCGGGCATAAACTTGATTAGAACGGGTGACGCATGCTTACTTGTAAATGTGGAACGGTGTAATAACAGAGGCTGGCGAGTTCAAGATGTTTGCGAATGCTGATCAAAACGGTCTAAAAGAGCCTGTGGGCATGACTAAAAGATGATGGGACTGAAGTGAATTTATTTGAAAAAAAAACATTCGATGACTTCACTGTTGCTCATCCCAAAGAGCGTGAAAAACAACTAAGGCCTTTCCAAATCTCCAAGCTTTCTGTAAACCCCCTTCTGGTTCCTTGGATATTCTAATGGAGTGAGAATGTTATTTTTGAGCCTCCGCAACAGTCGAGGGAAAGTTCCACTTTGGACACTGTGATTACCGCAACCATAACGTTGGCCTAACGCTGGCACAATGCAGGGCTGACTGGAAATTGAAAAGTGTAAATAATCTATAAATATCTATAGTACTCATGCATGCAAAAAAATGGCTGAACACTGTTTTCCGACCTCCAATTCTCTCGGTGCGCGCTAAAAGTTCCGATGGAATCGCCACTCACGAACGGCAGGTACAGGAAAAGGCATTGCAGCGAGGAGAAGGTAATGAGTGTTGTGGATGATATTTTTGGTTGCCGTTTGTTTTGAATGATTTTTTTTTCTCTCTGTAGTAACTAATTTATAGCTCTCAAAGTGCTTTTTCCGATGAGTAATTTTCATTCAACCTCTAGAGAAAGTGCAAGGTTTTTTAGGTTGGGGTTATTGTGTGTTTGCTTACACATGTTTGATAGCTTAGCAACAAGATTATGTCATCGGCATAGTCGGGTTAGACAGAAATTGAGAAATATTTCAGCAGATGCAGCTGACAACACCTCCGTCCTGCCAGTGCTTCCCACTTACTGAATAGGACTTGTTAAATGCTACGACTCTAACCAATGAACTCAGCACAAGCAGCTCAGCATGCGTGTGAATGTGTCTGCACCTCGTTAGTGGATTCTCGTGGCTATAAACCAGCGGACGGATCTTGATTCTAAGTGGCACCTCGCTTTCCCCCACTACCAATGATAACAAAGTACAGAAGATACATAGAGTGCCAACCGTTTCCAGCCTCGCAGACCTCTGGAGTGGAAACACCTCTCCTCTTCTCCCCCCGGACTAATTCACCTTGTCTAGTTTTTGTTCAGCTTGCAGGCTGGGAAGTGCTCAAGGCCTCAGGAAGAGGAAAATGCCAAAAATCTCACTCGCAATCCAAAAATATCCATCAAACTGGCCATGATGTTTCACTACACTGCAACAAAAATGAAAAGAGTTCGTTCAAAATGTTCTGGAAGAAGGATTTTCAAGATTTTTTGATGCCATGTTATCCAGATATAATGATCCTCAAGCGAAGGAACCCCTTTCTTCAGTTTAAGGCAGTAATACATGTGACCCTTGACCAGTCATAAGCGTCCATTTTTGAAATTAAGATTTATACATCATCTTAAAGCTGAATAAATAAGCTTTAATGTACAATGTATGTATGTGTTGATGCATGGTTTGTTATGATAGGACAGTATTTGGCAGAGATACAACTATTTAAAAATTTGAAATCTGAAGGCGCAAAAAAAAAAAAGAAAAAAAAAAAAAAATCGCCTTTAAAGTTGTCCAAATGAAGTTCTTAGCAATGCATATTACTAAATCACAAATTAAGTTTGGATATACTTACGGTTAAAAATGTACAAAATATCTTTATGGAACATACATGATCTTTACTTAATATGCTACTGATTTTTGTCACATATATTTTTTATGTTTAAATAAACACTGTAAATATATGATGTACAGTGCTGTGTAGTAAGTGACTACATGTAATCTGGATTACGTAATCAGATTCCAAAAATTTGGAACTTGTAATTGGATTATATTACATTTTAAAATGCTTGTAATCAGATTAGAGTTACTTTTTTTTATAGATTACATGATTACATATTATTCACACAATGGCAGTAAATGAAGCATAATTTACTGATTCTGGAAAAATAACATGAAAGACTTTGGGGCGTGTAATGTCATTGTTTATAATATAACAAATCTGAGGAAATGAATGCGTCAATAATTTTACAACACATTCGCATGTTTACAATTTTCTGATGTCGGTTAATGGATGTATTGACATGCAGGTAAACAAATAAAATATTCATATTATTAGCATTCAAGTGTTTAATTTGCTTTTATTTTACATTTTTATGATTTAATTAACTATTAGGTTTTTATCAACTCACTATTCACTATTATCTCTCTATCAACTCTATCAAATGTTTAATGCCTTTTATGATGTTGATATCAGAAATGGAATATATTTTCTTTCTTTTTGCTTTTTTTTTATATCAATATGATACATTTACAGTTGAGGTCAGAAGTTTACATACACCTTGCAGAATCTGCAAAATGTTAATTATTTTACTAAAATAAAAGGGATCATACAAAATGCATGTTGCTTTTTATGTATTACTGACCTGAATAAGATATTTCACATAAAAGACATTTACACATAGTCCACAAGAGAAAATAATAGTTGAATTTATAAAAATGACCCTGTTTAAAAGTTTACATACACTTGATTCTTAATACTGTTTTGTTACCTAAATGATCCACAGCTGTTTTTTATTCAGTGATAGTTGTTCATGAGTCTCTTTGTCCTGAACAGTTAAACTGGAAAAACGCTGCATTAAGAGCCAGGGGTGTAAACTTTTGAACCGAATGAAGATGTGTACATTTTTCTTATTTTGCCTAAATATTATAATTTTTCATTTAGTACTGCCATTCAGAAGCTACAAAAGATACCTGCATGTTTTCCAGAAGACAAAATAAGTTAAGTTTACTCTGATCTTCAAATTCAAAGTTTTCACCCCCCAGCTCTTCATGCATCATTTTTTTCATCTGGAGTATCAGTGCGCATTCGAACTTTCTGTAATAGATGCATATGAGTCCCTCAGTTGTCCTCAGTGTGAAAAGATGGATCTCAAAATCATACAGTCATTGTTGGAAAAAGTTCAATTACATGAAAATGTTAAAAAACTAAAGAATTTGTAGGACCTAAAGGATTTTTCTGAAGCACATAAATTTTCTCTTGTGGACTATATGTAAACATCTTTTATGTGAAATATCTTATTTAAAATAAAATAATGAACATTTTGCAGATTCTGAAAGGATGTAAACTTTTGATCTTAATTGTAATGTTACAAAATATTTATATTTCAAATAAATGCTGTTTTTTTAAACTTCCTGTTCATCAAAGAAACCTGAAAAAAAAAAAAAAAAAAGATCATGGCTTCCACAAAACTAACTTTTTGCAGATTCTGCAAGGTGTATGTAACTTTTGACATCAACTATGTTTTTTTTTTAATTTACTTAAAACAAGTTTAACAAAAAGTTGTCAGAATACATTACCTAAATAAGTAACCTAGATGACATTGCTAACTACAGTTTTCATTATGTTTGTTTGTTTTTTATTTTTTATTTTTTTACAGTTTTCTAGGTACAAACCATGACACAACTCTCATTGGTCCGAAATCCAATTTAACACAGCTGTATATTAATATAGTCGCACATAACTTCAAATATTGGGCATGATTTTGCTACACTGTGGCACGATTGTTGCTTTCAGGAAAGACAGAAACTTGATGCTGGAAACATCTGGACTGACAGTGATGTCTGGTAGTTACTTTACATGTCTGTCAGTTTGACCTTGACATGGGAGGGACTCTGGGGCCGGTTACCATGGTGACATGGCCCACAGATGTCAGACGGGTGAAGTCTGACAGCGGGGAGTGCGTGTACGTGCGCAGAGAAGGGAATCTGGCCGCTGGAATGCGGGCTTGTCAAGGCACAAGACCAAACAGTGCACCTGAACAAAGACGCTTGTTACCACCGTGCTAAGACAGGTAACATAACCCACATTTCATCCCCATCTCTTTAATTCCACCTGTCTCTCTTTCTCTCCGCATCTTGCTGCATTTACCGCTCCCTCCTGCTCATCTGTCTTTCACGCTTTCGCACTGCTCTCCCTTCTCTACCTCCCTCACACATTCTGTATCTCTCCGTACACACGTTCCCCCCGCATCTTTGACTCTCTCACTTTCACTCCCATTCACAACGATGCAGCCGCATCCATGTTTCTGAATGAATGCGGCTGCTCTCGAACATGAATCGGGAAATCTTATGGCTTAACACAGGGACTATTAGTCTGATCTTTCTTTTGTTTTCACCGTAATAGTGAAAAGCAGATCCTCGCTGTCGTCTCCTTCCCCCTCATCTCTTCCACTCCACACTTGGCTGACGCAAATTGGAGATCATTAGCAAGCAGGGGTTTAAAGAAGCAAACGCTGATTACTTTGAAGCCCAGACTAGCACATTTATATGTGTGCGTGTGATGCGCAGTTACGGTCAAGCTTTATCAGAATGACAGCAGGTCTATTTTTATCTCATATACACTGGCAGGATCCCCAACAGAGAGTGGGCACGTTTGGATGTGTGAGGGAGGCATTGGCAAACCCGCAGTCACATGAAGGTGGAGAACGGTGGGACTGACAGTATGGAAAACAAGCTACATGTTTCAAAAAGAGCTAAGAGAGAAAAAGAAAGAGCACTACAGTCACTTTTCAGCTTTGTACAATGAACAGAATACGCACACACATACTGATTTTTCCTGCATGTCTCTGCTTGGCACTCTCATACTCACAGGAAAGCCACTTACGTAAGACAGTCTGGGATATTCCTGCTCTGCTTTCAAGTTTTTGGCAAGGAGCCCACACACACACACACACACACAGAGAAACCCTGAAGGGCTCCCGTTCAGGGCAGAGTTGCGGTGAAATGCACACAAACACACACTCTGGGCAGCCACACTTAAGCCAATGGGAAGACTGAGGAAAACGACAGCCTGTGTTTGTGTGTTTTGGGTACAGCAAGAGGTGGTGATGACTGGAAGGAAAAAAAAAAGCACTGGGCCACCTCCACTGTGCATTATGTCAGACCACGTGTTTAAATGTTCAGAAGAAACCTCCAAATATCCACAGGACTTAAGCTGGAGGCTGTGGAGTATCCTTATTGTTCCAGAAACATCATCTCTCTGCGGATTTGAGTCCCTCTCTTTACTCAAGGGAAGAGACTGAGAGCAGATGAGGTTTTATGAAACGGACAGAGAGAGAGAGAGCAGGAAAAATTACGAGAGGGAACGGGAAAGACTAAAAAACAGGGCCAAGCTTACCAGAAATCTCCACAATATCTCCAGGCACAATGTCTCGAGCTTTGATCCTCTGGACGGCTGTGCGGTTCATGCGGTAGACTTTGCCCATCTCTGGCTCGTATTCCTTCAGAGCCTCGATGGCGTTCTCTGCATTTCGCTCCTGAGACCATACAAAACCACGCAAAGCATCAGTAAGAATACAAATGCACTGCATTGGTAACAGTTTATATTTCATTCTGTTTCATTTATTGTATGCCACTGGTCTGATAAGGTTATATCAACAGTAGCCTTTCTTTTGAAACCTGTTAGGTAATAAATGGTTATCTAGCTCTCAAGCTGCACATTTGAATGTTCGATAACACTTTACAATAAGGTGTCATTTGTTAACATTAGTTAACATATTAACTAACATGAATGAACAATACATTGGTTGCACTATTTATTAATCTTCGTTGAAGTTTACTTCTAGAACAAAAATGTACAGATAATTTACTCACCCCCTTGTCATCCAAGATGTTCATGTCTTTCTTTCTTCAGTTATAAAAAGTCATATTTTTTGAGGAAAACATTTTAGGATATCTCTCCATATAATGGACTTCTATGGTGCCCGTGAGTTTTAACTTCCAAAATAGTTTAAATGCAGCTTCAAAGGGCTTTAAATGATCCCAGCCAAGGAAGAAAGGTCTTAGATAGTAAAACGATCGATTATTTTCTTTAAAAAAATAAAATTACAATTTATATACTTTTTAAACGCTCATCTTGTCTAGCTCTGCGTGAACTCTGTGTATTCGGGTTCATGACAGTTAGGGTAGGTCGAAAAACTTCCATCTCATTATCTCAACTTCAAAAATGTCCTACATCTATGTTTTACCTTAGACTGGGATCGGTCCTGGACTGGGATCGTTCAGAGCCCTTTGAAGCTGCATTTAAACTGCATTTTGGAAGTTCAAACTCGGGGACACCGCAGAAGTCCACTATATGGAGAGAAATCCTGAAATGTTTCCTCAAAAAACATAATTTCGAAATGACTGAAGAAAGAAAGACATGAACATCTTGGATGACAAGAGGGTGAGTAAATTATCTGTAAATTTTTGTTTTGGAAGTGAACTTTTCCTTTAATTTTAGTTAACGTTAATAAAAATACAGCCATTAATTGTTTGTTCGTGTTAATTTACAGTGCATTAACTATTTTATTAATTCATTAGTAAATGCTGAAATTAACATTAAGATTAAGAATAAATGCTGTAGAAGTAGTGTCCATTCTTAGTTCATGTCAACTAATGTAGTTTCACCTTTATTTATATACCGCTTTTAACAATACAGAATTGTGACAAAGCAGCTGTACAGTATTAAATAGGAAATAGTGTATCAATAATGCAAAAGGGCAACAGTAAACACTCAATTTTCAGGTAAAGGCAGTTCATCATTGGATTCAATTATGTGATCATCATCTAGCTCAGTTCAGTTCAAATAGTATATGATATCATTTGAAGAATAGGTGTCCCCAACTAAGCAAGCCAGAGGCGACAGCAGCAAGGAACGAAAACTCCATCGGTGACAGAATAGAGAAAAAAACCTTGGGAGAAACCAGGCTCAGTCGGGGCCAGACGCAGAGGACTCATCTGGTTCCCGTGGCCTTGTGCCGATGGCCGTCTACGTCACTAATGTTACCAGTGAACCTTATTGTAAAATGTTACCAAATGTTTTGATATAAGCTTTAAAATAATATAAAGGCAAAAAAAGGTAATAAAATAATCAATAACTTACAATATTAAAATGAATAATAGAATACAAAATAATCTGAATTATAAATATTAATTATATTAATATTAATATTATAAATCAAACATTTAAAATGAATTAAAAATAAAATACCAGCCATCATATTGGCGTCAGCAACAGAATTATCTTTTGGTATCAGACAAAATTGACAGATGCATCATTACTATCAATAGTTCTAATAAGGCATAAAATGCATAGCTTATTTGTGAACATACACATTTTTTCCTCTTGCCACAGTTTCCCAGAATTCAGAAATGTCACTTCTAAATTTAGACAGAAGTCAAATATAGCATGCCAAGGATTATAGGATTGATAAGATTAGGATTAATTAGGTAAATCTCTCAGCACTGTCAATGCAGTCTGCTACTTTGTCCAGATATTGTGTAATAATTGTAAATTACATGTCACATCCTTATATACACACTAATAAACAAATCTGAACTCCTGATAATCATTTGTCATCTATAGGAACAGAAGACTGTAGTTGTCGTAGAATTCGTAGTAGTTGTAGTAGTAGTGCATCTAACGCTAAAGAGCAGAACATCAAGCAGACATTCTGACATTACTCCTTGAGAAGATAGATTTAATCATTAGTTGAAATTCTCTGTGGTCCTTTAGTTTCTCAACCCACACACACACCCACCTGCCAGACTCCAATGACTGCGTTGGCCACCAGAATGAGCAGGATGACAATAGGCTCCACGAACGCTGTGGTCGACTCCTCCCCCTCCTCAAACAGTGCCAACACCTAATGAACAAACAAAACATAAATTACTCCTACTGTACCTCACATTCAAAGCTCAGTTCTGTTAGGGTTACAGAAGTGAGAATTTAAGTATTCTCTTAAAATTAAATCAAATTACAGACACGCTATATTTATACACAATTCACCATTGTGTTCAGTTACATAAGTTTGGGAGAAGAGAAACCAATTTGATTTCTATTTCTGAATACTGGAGTAATGGCTTCTGTAAAAGTAGTTTTGCCATCATAGGTATTCGAATATTCGAACAGAAAACGGTTATTTTAAATTGTAATACTATTTCACAACATTAGTGTTTTTACTGTATTTCTGATCAACCAAATGGAGCCTTGGAGAGCAGACTTCTTTCATAAACACAATAAACATCATCTGTTGGCAGAGAAAGCAAAATATTAAAACTAATAAACAACTGAAAAAGTATTTTCTGTTGAACCCCAAGGACCCGACGGTACCACTGTTAAATAAACAGTACAATAAACATCAGGCTCTGTCTGTTATGAAACAAGATATCGGATTATTCCACACCCATTACAAATATTCCAGTGAAGTCATGCCATCAGGTACATGCCCCGGGCAAATATGTGGGAGTTCGGGGTGGGAGGCCTTTTCAGGAAAACCCCGGTTACCTTAGAAGCTAAAAAGCAGTTCACGCAATATGCATGATATGGTAAATATAGAGTGTAAATCCAGCTGGAATGGAATGTGACAGCTTGATTTTTGCAGGTCGCAGAGAAGGCCTTGAAGTTCATTACTTTCTGACAGTGTTTATCTGTTCAACTTCACATCAGAGATTGAAACTCTTGGAAAGTATGGTGTGAGCTGACCTGAAAGATTTGTTCAATGGCATTAGAAGGCAAAAAAGTTCTTTAAAAGGATAGTCAGAGGTAGCAAAAAACTGACTTTTCGGATGCCTTAATGGGGTCATGAGAAATCAAATTTGCATTGATCTTTTGGCATAAAAGAGGTCTTTGTTCCATTAAAACATCCTGCAAGTTTCATAGCTTAAAACGTCCTCCTCACTATAAACAAAGCATTTAATCAAGCTCCAAAAACGGCTTGTTTGGATCTAAGGTGCAAGGTGATGTCACACGGTCAAAACATTTGCATAAACACGGCCTCCAGAGAAAGGCATTGACGAATAGTCTTCTTCTCACCACAGGTCCCGCCCACTGTCGTTCAGTCGCTTAACGGCTCATCACTTGAAGGCGCTGAACGCGACTGTCGCGTCACGTCAAAAGCAAATATAAATTACAATCACTGCCACTATCTTGTCTACACTGGATACAGTATACAGATGCACGTTCACTTTCTGACACAGTCCACGCACTTGAGTCTGTCGTAAATAGGACAAATGAAGTAAAAGAACGTTCGCTTTGATGCGTTTGGTTTAAACAGCTCATTTGCATCTTTGTACAGATATCAGAAGTTTATTTTTAATGGCATCCTGGATCATGTAAGAGGAATGTTTTGTAAACAAGGCACAGTGTCATAGAGAGTTCACAAACAAACATTTGTTGATAGATAAAGCTGTACCCAGCGATAAGCACTGTTATTCAACGAAACTGACGTCAGATAGTGGGACAGTCTTACAGATCCCAAATAGGGATGATGTTTTTGTGGGCAGTTCAGAATTGTGAGATAAAATAAATAAATGTTATGTAAAATGTTAATAGTAATAGGTTTAAACAATATTTCATGCTGTAACTATAGGGCTAATACAATACGTTCCCTATGAACAGCATATGTGAATATTATTTAGACCTATTGTTTTAATCAAATTTATGATTTAAAAGTAGAGTAGCCATAGCAGGTTTCATCCATAGTATGTCCATTTAAACATCTGCGTTTAGCTTCAAATGGCGTCTTTGACGACAGTATTCTATGAAAATTATTTGCATTTATTGAAATCAATAGGCACAGATATTTTTTTTCCCCTCTTATTCCACGGATTTTACCCGTTTACCTCCACTTGTTACCAGTGTTTTTCTGCAACCACTATGCGCGCACAGCTGCAAGTGACGTCTACTCAAAATTGGTCTATAATGAGGGGGCGTTGATATGGTTTTCCTATGCAATGATGTTAGCCAATCACAACAGTGACCGATTACTGAGAAGCCTTAAAGGACACGCCCCTTTTTTTTCAGGTCCATGTCATGACCCCTTTAAAGTATATTTAAGTGTGGAAGAGTATGACGAAAAAAAGATGAGTTGTATGATCATGACTACACTAATAATTTTAGGCACTTTTTTAGGTGCTTTTTTTAAGAACAGTTTTCCTGGTGTCCTCCACAGACCTCTTTGGTATTATGCATTCATACAGTGCTCTCTCTCCTTCCACCTAATTCTAAGCAACTTAGCTACAGATCAGTCATAGAGCAGTCTGTCTTTAACCTTTCATTACAAACTGATGTGTCCCACGCAGAGGCTTCTTTAAGTCGCTGAGTAACCGTGAAATAAGATGGGCAGGCGAATGAGGGGGGAGTGAATGCAGAGACCAAAAATAGTCGAAGAGGCAGAATGAGAAAGTGATGAAGAGCAAAAAGCAGTCCATAAAACAAAACGGGTGGAAAGATGACAATTACTGAAATATTGAGGAAAGCCACACAGATGAGTGGCTTAGAGTTTAGATCACAGAGCTCAGCTAAATCCTGTCAAGTCATGGCTCTGGGCGGCCTATTCACTCATAAATATCAGTAGAACGTAGATCCTCTCTGCATTCCCTCGAGTTTTTACACTTCAAACAGAATACAAATGGACTGACTAGATCGGTTTCGCTTACAAACAATGGCAAACAAACTGCTATTAGTTTGAACACTTTTCTAAGACTTCAAAGCATGCGCTTCACAGAAGAAAGTCAGTCATTCAGGTTCTGAAAGATACAGACGGTGAGTATATGATGACACAATTTTTTTATTTTTATTTTTGGGTGAACTGTCCCTTTAAGATACCACAAATGCATTTCCTTACAATTACAAGACAAGCTGCATTGCTGTCTTTAGATTAATTTAACCACTGAGGACACAGTGATCAAGATTAGAAAGTACAGTAAATATTATACCACAAACATAAATGAAAAGTTTTCATGCCATCACTAGCTAAAAGTTATTCACAGTGACCAAAATATGACCTTAGGAAAGGTTTCTGATCATAAATTTTCATGTTTCCATTCCTGGAAACGGAAAAACTCCTCCAAACACTTCAAAACTTCTCCACTGAGAAGTATTCTCAAATCATCAAATGGAAGAGCCTCTCGGTGGGCATACTCTTTACCATTTAAATACAGGAAGTCTATCCATTGTTCAAGTGACCTTTTCTCTGATGACGTGCAGTGCTGTGCTGGAGTCTCAAGCATGAAAGATTCTCATTTTATATCGAGGTCTAATAGAAAATAGCTAAATGACATTACGCTGATGTACAGTCAGCCAGAGATCTTCTGAAGCGGAGACTGATAACGCGGAGAGCGCCGTACACCAGTAATAGACGGACAAGATCTACGCAAGACAGATGTTAGAAACAGCTGAAATGAAAAATGAAAGATGACAGAAAAGGAATGAAAAACTCATCAGGACAGAAGCAATACAGCTAGTTATCTGAAATGGGCTGAAATGAAAATGGGCAGCCATTTCGGGTGTCTTTGGACCAGCAGTTGCATGGTTGCACATGTAGATCTGTTTGTTTCCATCCAATAGCTTTTATTCCCAGCACATGCTGTTCTAGAATGAGTCAGGCTATCATACCCTCATAACACAACACTTCAAAACACAAAATAAATAAATAAAAAACAAAACACTACATTTTTGTCTCTGTGGCTCCCCCGTCGCTTAGATACTGTCGGCTTTGTTCTCATAACATGCAAAAAAGTCAGGAAAGCTGAATGCTAAAGATTTTAATATATTCAAAAAGGCACACAAATGAGTTCCAAGACTGGGCTGATCTCCCCAGAGTATTTCCATTGCACCATAGCATTTGTCCTGCACACAAACACACACACTCACAAGGCTTTCTGGGAGGTCTAATGCAATATTTTTATCAGTTTCAAATGCTTCGCAGGATTCCAGTGGTCGGAAGACTGGTGCTCGCCTCATAGAATTTAACCACGGTTAAGACAATAAAAGTATGGATGAAAGACACAATGATGGATGACATGAGCAGAGCTCCAAATGCTGATGCACTTGAAGAAGACACCGAACGCAGATGTCTGGAAACAAAAAGCATCTACACAAAGACTGTAGCGGCTAATGTGTGTTATTGTTTAAAAAAAAAAAAAAATCTGTCTGTCTGGTCTGACCGTCCGTTCCACTGCGGGTAAGCAAGAGTGCGTACGCGCTCATGTTATATTACTCTCACAGAACGGCGGGGGGCTGGAGTGGTTCGACCGTGGCCCCTGTTGCTACTTTAAGTCAGACGGAAAGTTCATAAAAAGGTAAATTCATAAAGCCAATAAGAAAAACAGACTACGCTCAACAGTTTAACAAGTCAGAGTTTTGGAAAGTCTGGAGTCCTGCTCAGCAAAACCACAGCAACTCAATCATTACATCACAGCATAAGGATAGTTTATCTACTCTAGTTTACTACTCTAGTTTGACTTCAGTTTAAAGACAGAAAGGATGCAATGAAAGTGACAAAGATATAATGTTTAAAATAAACTTAAAATGTAAAATATATTAAAATAGAACACAGTTATTTAAAATTGTACGAATATCCTTGTATCGCAATAGCAAAACTCTCAATATTATTGTGGAAATATGAAGCGATAGGTCTTCCGGGCATATATTTTAACTTCTTATTCTATCATAGAAGGTCTTTAAAGTTGTGTTTTGGGCTATTATGATTTGGCACGGTAAGCACAATATGGCTTAATCCCTTTATCAAGCCCGTTTTCGCTGTGCGTTTCAAAACGGCGTTTTCCACGCTTCAGAATGGCTCAGTTCACAGTGAATGCTGTGAACTCGTTTATTGCATGTACTGTGAGTTTAGCGCACGTTTGGGAACACAATGGCCACCAGTTATGCTTTATTTTTGCGGCAGATGATTACAGCCTTTCACTAGATTTGTAGTGAGACCGTTTTAGATTTGTTTTGTAAGCCTGTTTTCACTAAAGCTGGAGTTTTCTGTCAAAGCCTCAATTAAAAAAGCTCAAAAGTGCAGTATGAATTGCTGACAGCTAGAGGTTTAAACGGGTCATGTTACTGCAATCCAAATTCATAATATCTCTTTCAAGTATAGAAATTAGGAAAGAAGCACTGAAATTTCCCTACTGTAATGTAAAACAAAAATAACATGAATACTATGAAATATTCATTTTCATTTATTTTACAATATATAGCTATTATTGTTATATTCTAATTTGTCTGGCTTCCTAAAACACTAGTGTGAATGTAGTTTAGACAGCATACTGCACCACTTATAAAGTTTTCTTAGTTAAAGCTCTTAATTTTGAACTCTCAAAGTGCATTAGACAGAATAATTTAATTTTAAAATGTTCATTTGTCTTTTTTTTTTTTTTTTAAATATCGCAACAATATATTTTAGACTTCATATTGTGATATTATCGTATCGTGAGATTTTGATATCGTTACATCTCTAATATTACACTTTTCACTGCATTTATGATCAAATAAATTTAGCCTTGGTGAGCTTTCAAAAGCATTAAAAAAATATCACCAACCTCAAACTTCTGAAAGGTAGTGTATATACATATTATTATATAGATATATTATTCTAAATATTTTTAGCTGTGGTTCTTTAACTGGCGTGAATTTGCAGACGTAACTTCTCAGAGAAAATATCAGCCAGCAGCCTAAAAGGGTGAGACGGGTGTTAGGCTTTCGACACTATAAACTTGAGATGATTTGTGTAACTAAATTCATCCTATTTGCACCCTGTCTCACACCATGATCACTGCATTTTTAGGATGGCACGTCAATTTAAAAACACTTTAACTTTACTTTTACTTATTTGCTTAACTTCAACAACGTCATGATTGTTCTGTTCCACTCTGATGTGCTTTATCTACAGTACATAAGAGTGTGTCTTACTGTATGCCCCATATCAAATGTTTGGTAAACCACAACCTAAATGATTCTATTTGTACAGTGCTTCCTTAACTGAGTAGTCACTAATGAAAGAATGTAGTTTTACACATATGTAATTCAAAGACTTATACCTGACGTAACAATTTTGAGATAAACTGTACCGATCTTGCAAGCGATAAACGTGCAGTGCTGAAGATGTTTAATGCTTTCTTTCCAAGGCCTAACTGAAAAGACTGCTGAGTGCAGTTTCTTTGGAGTTCTCTGACATAGTTTGTGGACAAATGAGCTTTGACTTGAAGTCACCTCATTCATTTACCTGTGTTCTCTACTGTGAGCACAAGACACCCAGGTAAATGACCTTAAACCACACAAATAGGTCCTGGTGAAGGTTTTACATATATCATTTGACTACAAAGACAGATTTTAAAAATGAAAAGGGGAGATTAAAAAAAAATCCCTCTCTTCTGTGCTGATTATTGACAATCGTTCAGTGAAATCTGAGGTTTCACACACCAGAATGCAAGCTGGATGTGAAAGACGGCGACGGCAGTTTATTCTGTCTGTGTTCTGCATTACCTCACCTACTGAATGAACTATAACTGCTATAAAACTTATGGTGGGGTCTGGCTGTCATACTATTCATTGTGCTGGGAATAAAACACAATTTCTGAACCACATCTAAGCTAGATAAAAAGTCACTTACGAAAGACACGCAGGCTGCCAGCAGCAGAATCCTCACCAGGAGGTCCTCAAACTGCTCCACCACCAACTCCCACAGTGATTTACCTGTGAGAAAGACGGATATGAGAACAGCAAACAGACAGACAGACAACATTTTAAAATATGAAAGTGGGTCTTAGGTTAAGTTTGGGAAACCACACAGCTATAGAGCAATTCGTGTGTTTGTGCATGTGTGCACAGTCTTAAAGTTTACCTCTCTCTAGTAAAACAGAATGACTGAGCCCGTGCTAACGGTGCAACCCATAAAGAGAGAGCAGTAACAACATGATGGAAAGATCAATATTTACCTTCTTCGGCTGGGAGCTCTGTCAGTCAAAACACGGCGAGGCAATCCGTTGTGGAATGAGAGGCAGGGTACGAGGAAGAGAGAGAGAGAGAGAGAGAAAGAGAGGACAAAACAGAGAGTATTCTGTTAGAAAGGCCATACGGTAAAAACGTTGTTTAAACAGTTTCTTTTACATCACACTGCATTGCCTGTGATGGTGCGAGTTGGCTTCATTTTCTGCCTGAATGTTAAATACACAGAGACATGCGGCGCAATGCTAAACCAGAAGATTACAGATTAGCGTAGGCAATTATTGATTTAGGATTAATGGACTTTTTCCCGCTGCAGAATAGATATGAGATTTTTTGCAGTATCTGAGCCATTCTCTGCAAAGATTCCTACGTTCTAAAACCAAACTGCCATACCTTTGCCGGCATTTAACACTCACTTAAAGTTAATCTTTAAAAACACAAAAAGATTAATTGTAAAAAAGGTTTATATCTCGAAATATAGAATTTTTCAATACTGCATGTACTAAATACACACCTAAACACAGCTGTATCATCAATACAATTGCACACATCAACTTGTATGTCAAATTCTTTTTTGTGCCAAAATACAACAGAATTTTAATATCAGCAATTGGGGTCGACAGATGTGTTTTTTTGGGCCGATGCTGATATTGATTATTACAGATCAACTAGACCAATAACCGATATTTTGAACTGATATATATGTCCGAAAAATTGGTTTTGACAGTGACTGATACTGATAACCATAAAAATGCTTAATATCGGCACAGATAATCGGCCAGGCAAATTAAGAATGACAAGGGCTCTGACAATAACGTTTAAATTATTTTAACGGCAAATCGGTTTTGAAAGTGACCGATACCAATAACCATAAAAATGCCTAATATTAGCACCAATAGTCTGCCAGGTAAGATATGAATAACAAGGGCTCTGACAATAACTTAAAAAAATTTTTTTGAAAAGATTTTGAAAGTGACCGATACTGATAACCATAAAAATGCTTAATATCGGCACCGATGATCGGCCAGGCAAATTAAGAATAGCAAGGGTTCTGACAAAAACGTAAAATACTTTAATCGGCAAATCGGTTTGAAAAGTGACCGATAACGATATCCATAAAAATGCTTAATATCGGCACCAATAATCGGCCAGGCTAATAATCGGTCGACCTGTAATCAGCTATTGCCTGATAAAATTGTCAGCTTTCAGGTATGGGCCAGAATTGTAATAGAATTTAACTGAAAATTGAGTGTTTACTGTTGCCCTTTTGCATTATTGTTGTACTATTTCCTATTACTACTGTACAGCCGCTTTGTCACAATTCTGTATTGTTAAAAGCAGTATAAAAATAAAGGTGACTTGACTTGACTATCAGTGCATCCTCACTTACAACAAAAGAAATCATTTACAAAATATTTATTTAAAAAAAAAACAAAAAAAAAACAAATCCAAAATAGAGTGATGTAATAAAATCCATAGCAAGTACATTCACAAATGGCTTGCTAAATGTAAACCACAACCATCGCACACACAGAATATCATCTGGGGTGGAAAAATGTACAGATGGACCACCAACTGTGATGCCGTTTGTTTAGTGAATGTCCTTCCTCTTTCGAAGAGGGAGAATTTCATGATGAAGCAAACATTTCTGGCATTGTACAAAAGTCATACGACATAAGATGCGCTCAGTGGCCTACACACTGCTGTTTAGTCAGTTCTAGAAGGTTCTCGAGTCAGAGCGTGTGGGAGCCGAAGAGCATGTGGAGAGTGGGAGGGGGCGGAGCTTCACAGACCTCTCTCTCTCTCTCACACACGCATCATAATTACAACACAGATGCCCTCTTTGTTGAGGCTCTACTCCGAAATCTTGAGGATTCACAGTCGTTTAGCATGCGTGTCTGTCTGCGTGGGGAAAGAGTGGCCTCATTAATAATCAGTTCACACTGATGCTGCTATAGGTGCAATTACGACACTCTATTAGAGCGTCTGACTATGAAGTGCTTTCATTAACTGATTTCGCTTGACAAAAGGCACACCAACGTGTACAAGCACAACATGTTTGTTTCTGGGAGACTGTTCATGAATGGACCTACAGTAAGCACAGTGGAAAATCCTTGGAAATGACCCAAAAGATAGCGAGAGAAAATACAGGGTGTTCCTGAATTCCAACGATCATGTGTTTGTGTGTACTTAGGTCAAGTTTAGCCTTGCGTTGTGTGGATACTATCAGGAGTTTCCCTGCCACTCTGCTCAGAGCGAAAGCCTGCATCCACATCAGTTCTGATAACCAAGAAAAACTTGATAGCACTTGCCTTTGTCTCTGAATTTTTGAGAGAGGGACTTCCCTGCCTCCTTAAGATGAATATCTGACTCCTTTCATCTCTCATTCTTGATTAACACAATTTTTGCCTCACAATCATACATTCAGGAAAAAGCTGGGAACAGGTAATACAAGTCATGACGTCTTCATGGTTCACAACTACAGATGGGAACAGGCTGGATGCACGTGCAGTGGAAAAAAAAATTAAATTGGCTCGTGGCAAAAGACCTGCAGCAGTGAAATTACACAGCGGTAAAACATCAAGATTCCCATTTCTCTTTCAAAAAAGAAGGCACACATCCAAACAGTCTTAACACACACATTTGGCCCATCAATGACTGAATTTCCCGCAACACTTGGAAAAAAAACTGTACGGGGAAAAACACAAGCGATCAAGACCGCATGTTTACTTAATAATGTTCAGTCTTGTACTGCTTTTTAACGTTTTTTGTAATTAAACAAGCATGAATGGAGGGAATGAGACGACTCAGATGTAGAAGTGAATGAGAGGGAGGGAGAAAGGCATGAAAGAGTGTGTTCTGCTTTGAAGAACACAGCAGATTCTTCTCTTCATCTTCCCT
Source organism: Labeo calbasu (assembly GCA_019740295.1). Taxonomy (NCBI): domain Eukaryota; kingdom Metazoa; phylum Chordata; class Actinopteri; order Cypriniformes; family Cyprinidae; genus Labeo; species Labeo calbasu. The sequence continues at coordinate 3,639 of JAHKKF010494768.1, read as the reverse complement.
CAGGCTATGAGATCTGTCTGTACTAGAGAGCCTGAGAATCTGAAGTCGAGAGCTCCGTCTATGTGATATAAGTGCAGTGATGTACTTCAAATGCTCCGATAACGGTGAGTCATTCTTTTCTCTTTAGGGGCCCTGTGCATACATTACAGGAAGCAAGAATATCCCATTCAGTTTTCCTTGCTCCTCTGAATTAACAGCTACAGAAGCACTGCCTGACTTCATTAATATTTCTCAATACTTTCAATTGTAGATAAAAATTTTGTACTTTTTAAAACCACACTTTTCATAATATGTGACCCTGGACCACAAAACCAGTCACAAGGGTCCATTTTTTGATATTACTGATTTATACATTCAGCTTTCCATTGACGTATGGTTGTTAGAATAGGACAATATTTGGCCGAGATACAACTATTTGAAAATCTGGAATCCGAGGGTGCAAAAAATAAAAATAAAAAATAAAAATAGAGAAAATTGCCTTCAAAGTTGTCCAAATTAAGTTCTTGGAAATGCTTATTACTAATCAAAATGTAAGTTTTGATACATTTACAGTAGGAAATATACAAAATATCTTCATGGAACATGCATGATCTTTAGATAATACTCGAATGATTTTGGCATAAAAGAAAAATCGATAACTTTGACCCATACAATGTATTGTTGGCTATTGCTACAAATATACCCATGTGACTTATGACTGGTTTTGTGGTCCAGGGTCACATATTCTAGTAAAAAAGTTTAAAATATTTCAGAATATTCTAGTTTAGAATTTTGAATTTGCACTTTTATTCCATTTAGAATTTTGTACTGCAGCTCAGAAATGTCTACTGAAATTATTTTGTGTTTTTGGATTTTCTGATTCTGCGATTTTCAGAAATGGTAGCTCAAAATTAACTACACCATTGTTCCAGAGTTTGGGGTTAGAAAGGTTTACTTATTTATTTATTTATTTATTTTCATTTTTCAGTCACTTATGCTAACCAAGGCTGCAGTTATTTGATAAAAATACAGTAAAAACAGTAATATAGTGAAATATTATTGCTGTTTTCTATTTTAAAATGTAATTTATCCCTGTAAATTTTTAGATGTCATTATTCCAGTCTTTACTGACCCCAAACCTTTAAACAGCAGGGTATTTTAGAATTATACAGATCAAAATGATTAATTATCTAGTTTACTTAAGAATGTTCCAGCTTATTCAAATGTTAAAGTAAACAGCTACCTCCTAAAAATAATATCAAACAAATATCTGCTGTAAATTCAGCATGACCATGACCTCAATAAGACTTTAGTGACCATTCAATAAACCAACGAAAAACATCCTCTTACTATATCGAACAGAATTCGAATTCAAATTCTGCATCTGCACTAAGACACCTGGTCAGCTTCGATCGGTGCAAGCACTTCCTTAATTCATCTTGAGGCACCTTTCACTTTACAGCATCAAAAGACTGCAGGTCTCTTTTTTGTTTCCTGAACCCAATGGCACATTCTGCAGCTCATGATAATCACTGCGGGTTCCGCTCTAATGCAACATGATGTTATGTAAGAGGAATATGAACTCATCTGAAGTCTGTTATGGAAAGAAATCACCTCACAGAGCAGCAGCATGTTCCTCCAGTGCTGTGGAAAAAGTGGGTGGCAGGACAGGGGGAGTAATGGCCCTGAGTTTCCCTCTCTTTCCAGTCATGTATGTGCGTGTGTGCGCTTACCAGGCCACGCCATCCTCCTGTCGCTTTACTTTGCTAGTTGGTACGGGTTTCTGCTGATCTAGGTGCATTTTGCCTTCCACACATTGAGGAAACTGCTAATCTGATATCAAACCAAAGAACACGAGTGATTTCTTATTGAGAAACGAATACTCTGTAGGCATTTCCGGGCTCGACCGCTGGCCTGAACATAAACACAACCTTGGTGGGAGGAAGGAGGCTGGGAAAGACAGAAAAAGAGAGGAGGGATGGAAGGGGTTCCCTGTTAGGCTGTGCCAAGGATTCCCTCAGAGTCATCTGGGCTGTGTCTGCTTGTCTGGCCTAGGCACATTCCTACATCATGATTTCACCCTGCCCTCATGCATAACAAACACACACAAGCTTGCTTTTGTTGTTCCCCTTTAAATTCATCTTGTTCTACTTTTCCACCCTCTTTTTCAACTATCTTTCTCTCCCTCTCTTTCACTCTACAACCACACAGTAAATGAAAACAAGTGGCAGTCTGTTTACACACCAGTCAGTGGGAGAGGGGAAACACTTCCTGGAAACAGTTGCCAACAACACACAGAGTCTGTAACGTCTGTACCCGGGGAAGTAGGAGGACAAGCGAGAGCATGGCAGGACACAGCAGGGTGCAGTGAAAGTGTGGCCCAGCTGAGCTCACAGCTAACCTGAACTAACTCTGACTCTATTTACTTCCTAAATGAAATGAGCCCAGTCTTACAACTGCATATGATTCCTAAGTGCCATGTTATGCTTTTTTAAAAATAAACATAAAAAAAAAATCATCTGATCTTTTAGCAAAAACTTTTTCTATCTCTAAAACAAATGTTATTATTTCTTATACCACAATGGGCGGGGAAAAATAATATTGACCAATAATACCACAACGTAGTATTTCATTCTCACTGATTTAAAATGCATTTAAATGAAAGTAGCAATATATACTTCCTTCTGTATTGTAAGAGCTTATCAAAAAAGAAAAAAAAAAAAAATGTAGGACAGGGATTTTGAGATTGGGCTCTGCACTCAAAAACAGGCAGATGAATGAATATAGCTATGATACTTTAAACATTACGAGGTCAAAACACATAAATAAACAAGCATGGGTAAATTGTTCACAATAGATCAATAAAAAAAAAAAATGAAACAACCGTTTCAAGTTGTTTTCAAATTACTTTCAAACAATTGCGAGTTTATATCATGATCATGATTTGTATCACGCAATTCAAAGGAAAAAAATCAGAATTGTGAGAAAAATATATTTGCAATTGTGAGAAAAAAAGTTAGAATTGTGAGAAAAAAATATTAACTCGCAACTGTGAGAAAAAAAGGTTATATTGCACAATTTGTTTATGTCTCGCAATTCTGACTTCATAACAATTGCGAGTTTATATCGCGCAATTCTAAAAAAAAAAAAAGTCCGATTTGTGAGTATATATCTTGCAATTCTGACTTTATAACTTGCAATTGTGAGAAAAAAGCAACAATTGTGAGACAAACTCACAATTCTAAAAATAAAGTCAGAACTGTGAGATATAAACTCAATTCTGACTTCTTTTCCTCCGAATTTTATATTTACACAATTGTGACGTTCTCATTGCGAATTGCGAGTTTATAATTTTATTTCACAGTTCTGACTCTTTTTTTTTTTATCACAATTGGGAGTTTACATCTCACAATTCTGACTTTTTTATCACAATTGCGTGATACAAACTTGCAATCATGAGTTAGAAAGAAATTGCGAGTCAGGAAAAAAGTGATAACTGTGAGAAAAAAAATCTAAATTGCAAGACAAAAAAAAAAAATCTGAATTGTGAGTTTCTTAATTGTGCATGCTCATTTTCTTTTATTTTTGCATTTAGAATCCTTTTGCCGTCATCTAATGCTTACTTAGAGTTAATCTTCAAAGGCACTGATAATGTAATAA